>JAOTOM010001712.1:0-77739 GCA_034440615.1 Ashinkailepas kermadecensis | reverse complement strand
GACCGAACCAACTCGGGTGACATGTGGCTCAGCCTCGGACCGAACCAACTCGGGTGACATGTGGCTCAGCCTCGGACCGAACCAACTCGGGTGACATGTGACTCAGCCTCGGACCGAACCAACTCCGAGGTGACATGTGACTCAGCCTCGGACCGAACCAACTCGGGTGACATGTGGCTCAGCCTCGGACCGAACCAACTCGGGTGACATGTGGCTCAGCCTCGGACCGAACCAACTCGGGTGACATGTGACTCAGCCTCGGACCGAACCAACTCGGGTGACATGTGGCTCAGCCTCAGACCGAACCAACTCGGGTGACATGTGACTCAGCCTCGGACCGAACCAACTCGGGTGACATGTGACTCAGCCTCGGACCGAACCAACTCGGGTGACATGTGGCTCAGCCTCGGACCGAACCAACTCCGGGTGACATGTGGCTCAGCCTCCGGACCGAACCAACTCGGGTGACATGTGACTCAGCCTCGGACCGAACCAACTCGGGTGACATGTGACTCAGCCTCGGACCGAACCAACTCGGGTGACATGTCACTCAGCCTCGGACCAGACCAACTCGGGGGACATGTGGCTCAGCCTCGGACCGAACCAACTCGGGTGACATGTGACTCAGCCTCGGACCGAACCAACTCGGGTGACATGTGACTCAGCCTCGGACCGAACCAACTCGGGTGACATGTGACTGAGCCTCGGACCGAACCAACTCGGGTGACATGTGACTCAGCCTCGGACCGAACCAACTCGGGTGACATGTGGCTCAGCCTCGGACCGAACCAACTCGGGTGACATGTGGCTCAGCCTCGGACCGAACCAACTCGGGTGACATGTGACTCAGCCTCGGACCGAACCAACTCGGGGGACATGTGGCTCAGCCTCGGACCGAACCAACTCGGGTGACATGTGACTCAGCCTCAGACCGAACCAACTCGGGTGACATGTGACTCAGCCTCGGACCGAACCAACTCGGGGGACATGTGGCTCAGCCTCGGACCGAACCAACTCGGGTGACATGTGGCTCAGCCTCAGACCGAACCAACTCGGGTGACATGTGACTCAGCCTCGGACCGAACCAACTCGGGTGACATGTGGCTCAGCCTCAGGACCGAACCAACTCGGGTGACATGTGACTCAGCCTCGGACCGAACCAACTGGGGTGACATGTGGCTCAGCCTCAGACCGAACCAACTCGGGTGACATGTGACTCAGCCTCGGACCGAACCAACTCCCGGGTGACATGTGACTCAGCCTCGGACCGAACCAACTCGGGGGACATGTGACTCAGCCTCGGACCGAACCAACTCGGGTGACATGTGACTCAGCCTCGGACCGAACCAACTCGGGTGACATGTGACTCAGCCTCGGACCGAACCAACTCGGGGGACATGTGGCTCAGCCTCGGACCGAACCAACTCGGGTGACATGTGGCTCA
This sequence comes from Ashinkailepas kermadecensis, assembly GCA_034440615.1. Taxonomy (NCBI): domain Eukaryota; kingdom Metazoa; phylum Arthropoda; class Thecostraca; family Neolepadidae; genus Ashinkailepas; species Ashinkailepas kermadecensis. The sequence continues at coordinate 76,295 of JAOTOM010001712.1, read as the reverse complement.
GCCTCGGACCGAACCAACTCGGGTGACATGTCACTCCGGTGATGGTGTTGTGCTCCAATCCACGCAGTCCACACCTGCACAGCCCTGGTGTTGCGCTCCAATTCACGCAGTCCACACCTGCACAGCCATGGTGCTGTGCTCAAATCCACGCAGTCCCACCTGCGCAGCCCTGGAGGACATTCACCACATCACACAACCTGCAAAAGGCACTTTCTGTCGGGTGTTCAGGGCCAATCTGGAGCTCCGATAACGAGCCACCAAGCGCCGCAGGTACAGCCCACTAGAGGATCTAGAACAACATTATTGCGCTTATACAGTGCTCTTGTTCGCTCCATTCTTGACTACTCGTGTGTAGTTTATGATGGTGCACTCTCCTCCGTGAAAGAGACCCTGAATACTGTCCGCCATGCTTGCATTCGGATTTTCACAAGGGTGCTTTACACTTCTAGCAGAGCATGCCTCTTAGTCGAAGCGAATTATACACTACCCCATTAGACACCCGTCGAAAGTGGACTCTAAAATACGCACTTGGCATCTCACAACTTCCCCACCACCCATCGTACAGTGCAATATTCAACACACACCTGGCCGAGCATTTTATGTCTGGCCGACGGTCCTCAGCGTGACCAGTTAGTGTGCGTGTGTTCCAGTGGGTGAGAGGTATGCGGTTACCAGTACATCAGGTGGCAAATGCTCAAGCGCCCACAGTCGAGTCGTAGCAAGTCCGCCCGTCGATGTCGACCTTTCACTGATATCCAATAGGAAACCAATCCATAGGAAATCCAAAACAACTCCTGCCGAATTATGTGGTCTAGCTATGCGTAATATTTCCAAATACTCCGACTGTTCTGTGTTCTGTACCGACGGGTCAAAGACCTAGTTTGGTGTAGGCTGCGCTTTTGTGGGTAGTGATGTTGAGAAAGGTATGCTTTACCTCCTGAATGCTCTGTTTACCGCAGAACTATTCGCAATGTGGAAGACGCTCCATTTTATTTTTCGACATCACTATACACATGTATTTATCGTCTCATACTCAGCGAGGTCGCTCCACATTCTCACCAGGCCACTACATCCCTCTTAATTAGTATCAAGTATTTTAAACAAACTGACGGCTCTCATGCAAGTGCAATGCAGTATCAGTTTTATGTGGGATCCAGCCTTCAAGTCACGTTGGAGTCCATGGAAACGAAAAGACAGAATCGGCTACGAAGGCCGCTTCAGAACTCCCTGCCCCAACTAGCATACAGATACCGGCAACAGATTTATTCACCACGCTGAACTCAGCGATCTTGGGATAATTTCAACATCGGTTGTCCGCAGAGAAGCGTTGCATACTACAACAAATTAAGCCATCCGTAGGATACTGACAGTCTACCGTTCGGAAAAACAGAAGAGAAGAAGTTGCACCGTGCAGGCTCACTATCGGTCACATCTATCAAACACACAGTCATTTTACCCGTAGAGATTGAGACGACGCACGACTTGTGGGGCCCTAGTGACGGATGAACATACACTTATCTCCCGGACATGACTTCTTAATTCCACCCAACAGATATATTTAAATCCATCTAGTATTGCCGATATATTAGGCGAAGCCCCAAACGTGGATATCTAGATGTTTTAAGATTCATGAACGTCACCGAAGTGCATGCGGTGTATATCCCACCGGATATTCGTAGCTTTTGTCCATCGGGAGCTTTCGAGGCCTGGCTGGGAACAGAAAGGGACTCCGAGCTGGAATGGCCCTTTCTCCTGAGCATCGGGTCACAACAAGAACTATTCCTCCGTGGTAAAGTTTTGGTTGCGCATCTGCTATCGATACGTACCCTCATCCTCACACATCGGCTTTTCCCTTTGGCAACGTTAACTTTACAAGTTGTGGCATCAAGGATGCTGGTATTGTACCGATGCAACCTCCCCGACGCAAGTAACGCAATGTGTACTATCGTCCCTGTTGTATTCGGTAGGCAGACACCCGTCAGTCTGTGGGTGTGATATCCGTCAGTCTGTGGGTGTGATATCTGTCAGTCTGTGGGTGTGATATCCGTCAGGCTGTGGGTGTGATATCCATCAGTCTGAGGGTGTGATATCTGCCAGTCTGTGGGTGCTCCTTGGGTTCTTTTACGACGCATTCAACCGCTAGGTATATAGCGTCGCCAACCTCTCACGCCGATTGGTCGCGGGTGGACTCGGTAAATACCGTCGGTTGTGAAATTCGAAACCACAATCTTGCGATCAAGAGTCCGACGCTCTACCAACTGAGCTACCGCGGCCCCATGGGTGCGATATCTGTCGGTTTGAGGGTGTGATATCCGTGCGTGTGGGTGTGATATCCGTCAGTATGTGGGTGTGATATCAGTCAGTCTGTGGGTGCGATATCCGTCGGTATGTTGGTGTGATATCCATCAGTCTGTTGGTGTGATATCCATTAGTCAGTGGGTGTGATATCCATCAGTCTGCGTGTGATATCCGTCAGTCTGCTGGTGTGATATCCCGTCAGTCTGTGGGTGTGATACCCGTCAGTCTGTGGGTGTGATATCCGTCAGTATGTGGGTATGATGTCCGTCAGTCTGAGGGTGTGATGTCCATCAATATGTGGGTGTGATATACATCAGTCAGTAGGTGTGATATCCTCAGTCTGAGGGTGTGATATCCATCAGTCAGTGGGTATGATACCCATCAGTCAGTGGGTGTGATATCCATCAGTCTGTGGGCGTGGTATTCGTCAAGCTGTGGATGTGATGTCCATAAATATGTGGGTGTGACATCCGTCAGTCTGCGTGTGTGATATCCATCTGTCTATGGGTTCGATATCTGTCGGTCTGAGGGTGTGATATCCGTCCGTATGTGGGCGTGATATCCGTCAGTCTTTTGGTGTGATATCCATCAGTCAGTGGGTGTGATATCCGTCAGTCTGAGAAGTTGATATCCATCAGTCAGTGGGAGTGATATCTGTCAGTCTGAGGGTTTGATATCCCTCAGTCAGTGGGTGTGATATCTGTCAGTCGAGTATTTGATATACATCAGTCAGTGGGTGTGGCACCAGCATGGTCGCGGCCGGACGCTGTAAAACAATCGCGACGCCAAGGTCATGGCTCACGAGGTAAAAGCCGGCCCTTTGCCAGCGGTCTGTAAACGCATCGCGCTGGCTCCACGAGAGCTGCGTTGTAAAATCGATTGGCTCTTTCGCTGTCCATGCGGTAGCTCGAACGAGTTCAATATACAGCTAGAAAGAACAAAAATTGTCCAGGGGTCGGCAATCACCTACGACACAGCCAGTGGCACACGAATTTGCTCGAAGTTCGGTGAGGGAGCAAGAGCCATGTTAAAATATATTAATCATATGGAACGTCCATAGGATCGATGCTTAGCACGTCCTATGCCGGGGGGGTGCTGCCCCATGTCCCTCCCGCGTTCTTGGCAAGGCGATTACTTCAATTCGGCGTTGGTGAACAGGGAAGATTAACGCTTTTCTACAGTCCCAGCACTTACGATAAACGTTCATTATGTATGTGTATATATATATATATATATATATATATATATATATATATATATATATATATATATCCCTTGATTGTCCGTCACCGGGTCGCGTTCAGCAGACCTCGGACGAGTGGAAGCAGGTTGCCCAAGCTGCCAGCGTCACCCGGCCATTGACGTTGAGAAGCTTTTCCTACAAGCATGTCACGGTCGTGTCCATGGCTATCCCGTCGAATGCATTTACGCGAGTTGATTTTTTAGGCTCCGAATATTGACGATTTTGGGGGCGCATGTGATGCATTTGGCCAAGTTTCCTTCACTTTTCGGATTTTTTTTGCAAACGTGTACCACCATAAGCTAATTTCAGCTTTTTAAATGCGAAACTATTCCACAAAAACATTTTAAATTGGAGGTAATTATATCTCATGTTCATGAGTTCTTGTTTAATGTTTTGAGTTCGGACATTCTGATTTTAAAACCGGTTGTCAGAAACACCAACCGCCAAGCCAACAAAAGCAGTGCGACCGGCTCGGCTGAGCTCTCGGAGCACAGTGACGTCACAGCTGTAGGACAGCCTTGATCGGCTGGACCGAAAACACTGGACACAGGCCTGGGATCGTGCTTAGACTGACTTCAGCTTCCCAAAAAAATGCAGCCACACAAACGCAGCGCTGTTTGCTCAAACACATGCCAACATTCTGGACATATATCCACGTGACACTGTCAGCCGGCGACACTGCCCTCTGCTGAACACTTGCCAACATTCTGGACATATATCCACGTGACACTGTCAGCCGGCGACACTGCCCTCTGCTGAACACTTGCCAACATTCTGGACATATATCCACGTGACACTGCCATCTCCTGAACACTGTGACCCCTTAAAAAAGGGACGAGTGGTCTAGGGGTAAGATGCTCGTCTCACAATCGAAAGATTGTGGGTTCGAGTCTCACCTGTTGCTACTCTTCGTCCGCGACCAATCGGCGTGAGAGATTGGCGACGCTATATGAATCAACGGTCGACGTGTCGTAAAACCAATAACCAACCAGAGTATTGAATATTTTCGGGAGCGTCCAGATGGAACCGTAGCATCTGGAAATTATGTATTTCCATATTTATTTATAATACCGGTACTTCACAACCATAAAATAAACGCAAAATGAAAAATATTTATCGGCAGGATACATACCACCGCTTCATCCCCAATATTGTATAATTTGCTGGTAGTACAACGGCAAGTTTATGTTCTATCCGACAACTCCTACCCCGGCCATGGTGCCAAATGCGGCCAGATTGGCTAGTTGTTTTTGTGAATCGAATGTTTTTTTTAACAAAAAGTGCCGCAATTTGAATATGTTGGCTGAGTTTATATTGAATTTATTATTTTATAGTTAATACTTCTGGAACATTTCATCACTACCAGGGGTGTCGATTTTTGAAAAACATTAGGGGGGGCCGAAGTGCCAACGCACTAGACCCCCCCCCCCCAAAAAAAACTCATCGGATTTAGCCCACTATATTTTCAGATCTCAGAAATTCTGATTTTTTATTCGACGATGTGTATGTTTATGTTTATTAAGCATCCTCACCGACGGGGAAAATCGTCCAATAACTGGTGAAGTCACATAATTAAAAGAGCAGTGTTCGGTACATGTCAACATAACAATTCTTGGTTGGTTATTGGTTCTCCGACACGTCGACCGTTGTGTCATATAGCGTCGCCAATCTCTCACGCCGATTGGTCGCGGGCGAAGAGTAGCGACAGGTGAGACTCGAACTCACCAACATAACAACTCTGAGTAATAGCATGCGACTGCAGTGTCATATAGTGGGCTCGAATCTATCGTCACCGTCACCGTCACCGTCACCGTCACCGTCACTGTTACCCTCCTCCTCACTCCACACACCAACAAACACACACCGGCTTAAATAAAAATACTTCAGCGATCAGATGCAGGCTAAAACACACCGGCATTGATGAAGCATCCGAGCACAGCAGACCTGAACGGTGATGACGATGGGTGAAAGTATTTCCTTGGTGCCTAACGTTAGGGAGGGAATTTTTCCCTTTAGTACGCCACTGCGGCTGCTCAACGTGTTTTTTCGCACATTGCACGATCGAGAGTAGAAAGTCCCTTCGGATAATTTTCTTTCGGGACCCATTCTTAATTTTCCGGTGCTCTTGTCGATTCGATGGAGTCTCCTTGTGGTTTTTGTGGTGAAGTCTATTTTTATAAGCCCCCTGCAGGCTATTTTTGGAACCCGGTACGATTCTTCTGGCACTCGGTGCGTTTTTTCCGGTGCCCAAACAGGTTTCTTTTCCGGCGTCCGACAACTTCTTATTTTGTGGATCTTTGACGCAATTTTTCTGTCTGCAAGGTGACATTCCGGGTATACATTGGTACTTGGGAAGCCAGCTGCAACTTGTGGGGCTCCGGCACGACGTTTTGGCCCGAATGAGATTTTCAAGAGAAGCGGCGTGATTTTTTTTTTCTAAGTGCGATTTTTGGGAGCCCCGTCGTCACTTGTTGGGATCCCTTGCGGTGGCTACGACACGTTTGTGGGGTCCCCACAAGTTTTGTGGGCTTTTGGAGCTATTGTTGTGATCCCAGATTGATTTTCCGTGTCCGGACTGTTTTTCATTTACCCGGCTTCATTTGTTGTGTGATCTCAACGAGACTTTTAGAGCCCCGGTGGGACCTGTCAGGCCTCTGGCGTGATTTTCAGGGGCCCGGGTGATAATTCTTAGTACCCCAGTCTCGGCGTGATTTTCACTAGGCCCCGGCCCGACCGTTTGTGGCCCCCGTCGTGATTTTCTTGAATCCCGGCACGACTTGTTTGCGGCCCCAACGTGATTTTCCGGGGCCCAGGTGCAAACTTTTGAGGCCCCAGCGTCATTATCGGGGCCCCTACGCTACGTTTGGGGGCTCCCAAAGTGATTTTTCTGAGCCGCGGTGCGATTTTTGGTGGACCGAGTGAAATTTTTAGGGAGCATAGCGCATTTTTTTCCCTAAGCTCGGCGGATTCTTGGGGGCCCCACAACCTATCAGGAGGGGGGGGGGTGAGGCAACTGCCCACAATTCCCATGTGGGCAGTTGCCTCCCATGCATGTGCCATGCAATGATGCAACATAAGAATCCAGGAATAGTTCATCTATTTCATCACTCACATGTGATTTCAACTCCCCAGTTATCCAGACAGTTTGAAGAAAGTCAAACATCTGCTACATGGATCAGCAAGGATGGATTGTATGGCAACATGGATACCATGGAATTCCGGTCACAGTAGTTATGCTGCAATACATACCTTCTTCAACAGACTGCTTTGGAGATGGATGAGCTCCTGAAGTTTGGTCAGGGTTGGAGTTGGAGGTGGATGGAGCAACACTGTGAAGGACATAATATATGGTTCATGAGACATGTTTCCATTAACAATACAGGGGATGAAGTAACATTTTCATTGACTTCTATGGTTTTCATTGGCTTCATTGACTTCTATGGTGTCCTGAGTAAGTATGACAATCGAGATGGGTTTCTGTTATATGCATTGTAGAAGCAATGTTATAATGTAGCTTTTATACCCCAGTGAGAATGGTATGGATTCACTCATAAGTGAATTTGCAAACATACTGATATATCAGTTAACAATGCAGAGAGCTATGTGATCAACATGGTCTGTGCCCTAAAGCCCAAATAACTAAGTAACAATGCAGGGAATCTGCTACATAACAGTTCGACCATAAATTAGCCATGATATATGGCATCATACTTCCCATGCTATTTAGAAAAGCGAGCTATATTTTGTGTACAAACATCAGGACATTACAAATGTTAATTAACGTTACACACATCAGTTCCTAACAAGTGTCAGCAATACATTTCCTTCATGTGCTTTAAACATGATTCAAGAAAGCACTGTCATCGATTTTAAGCTTGCAAAAAGAGTGGGCCGCCTGGCATTTTGAGTGCTATTTGAGTGAATTTGCTGTCTTGTTAGTGAACTGACCACGTGTTGAGATATAAGTACTTTAACTTTGTCTGCTTCCATCATGAAAATTTGTCATTTTCCGAATACATCAGAAATCATCAGAATAACTTCTTGTCCACAAACCGGTGTATGCATTTCTATGAATTTCTCATATTTATTAACACAAATGATGTAGATCTGATCTGCAAATTTATAACTCAGAAAATGTTATCAACACAGGATTCCATTCCTGAAAATATAGTACTTTCAACATGTTATTGTTCTTTGTGAAGCAATAAGTGCAATGCTTTCATGCAGCATGCAGATGGAGGTTCATCACGTGCACCAGGTAGCACAAAAAGAGATATTATTGCAGTATAAGGTAACCACAAGACAGGTTTTACACCCATTTTACCTCCACGAATCATTCAATGGAGCTAGGTTTTGCCTAGTTGCGTTAGGCTAGGCTTTTGTTGTAAGTTAGTAACTAAAAAAGTCTTCAAAAACGGTTCAAGCTAGGTTAGGTTATGTTAGACTTTTTAAGTTGAAAATGTTTCAGAACAAATTTTTTTTTTTGGGGGGGAATTGGGCATAAAAATAATCATTTATTGCATGGAAGTCTAGGCTAGGTTAGGTTAGGTTATGTTACATGTTTTTTTAATCTGAACATTATTTTGCATCCTATATTACTCAAATCCAAGCCCCCTTTTCCATGTTATTTTTCCTCACAATTGAAAAGTGTGCATCTGCAGAGGAAATAAGCGGTTACATCATGTTCAGCACATTAGCAAACACTGCATTAACACGCGCACTGGAGGGGGTGGGGGCGAAATCCGCCCACCCGTCCGGTTTTTCGCAAATAAAGAAATATAAAAATGGAAACATGGAAATCGGTCGAAAATTTTTCAAGTTAGGGGCCGCTAAAGTGAAAAAATGTTATAGCGTCAGACCAAAAAAATCGGCGCTGATGCGCTTCCAGTATACTGACAAAAGGGAAGTGTTCTAGGCAACACTAGCGACTTGTTTGATGCATATTGATATGCTGTATAGTTTCAAGGTCATGTTAGGTCACCAAGGTCAAGTCAGGTCAAGTTCATGACAGGTTAATGGAACCAAACTTGATCACCTGGTATGTTGCCATAAATGCACTACTGATTGTCATTTGTGCTGTTTGTCATTGCGTTTCCATACTTTATTCATGTACTTTACTCCCTTCTTCACGAAGCCGATTGCTCCGAGCTGCCCGACGGAGCAGTCGGGCGGGCGGCCGGTTCGGGTAACTGGAACAGGTAACTGACCTGATAAAGTGGTTCTATATAGGTGACCTGAGTTCAAATGTTTGGTCTAGCATCTGCATTGCATCATTAGTAATGTCCAAAACATCATTGATGCCCATTTTTGAGCATTTAAACACAATCACAGCGATCGATAACGATGACAAGCCAAGCCACGCAAAACCGGAAAATTTTGCCAATCTGACCTCATTTGACCTTGAAGATATTGACCTAAGGTCACGAAAATTGCACAGAATAGAGGTTACTACCGTGCCCATCCACCCTGCGAATTTCGTTCCTCCAGCTTTACTACGAGCCGAGATCGTAGGGGGGGCGGATTCCGCCCCCCCTCCAGTGCGCGTAATTCTCAGAGGCCCACCAGGGCGCGTGTTAAAAAACAGAAATTCAAAGAAGTCAGAGTGTACCATGAGCTGAAAAATTACCCCAAAAGCCAGGTATTATCACAATTTAAGGTAACCACAAGACAAGTTTTACACACATTTTACCTCCATGAAGCATACAAAGGGGTTAGGTTTGTCAGGTTAGGTTAGGCTTTTGTTGTAAGTTATAACAAGAATCATTTGTTGGTAAATAATTTTTGTTAATTATTTTTCTACAAAAAAATAGTTTTTTTTAGTTGAAAACTAAAACTAGTTGGTTTTTTAAGTTGAAAATATTTGAGAAAATGACTCGAAAATTTAAATTAAAAACAATTAATTTCTTGCATGGGAAGTTGAACTATGTTAGGTAAGGTTATCATACATCTTGAACATTATTTGCATGCTATATTTCCTTACTCCACACCCTTTTTTGTGTTATTTTTACTCCCAATTGAAAGGCATGCATTTGCAGAAGAAAGGACGTTAAATTTGTGCTTTTATGTGTTTTATTAATATTTGTTATTTAAATTTCCAATGCAATGTTTATGAATGTCACTAAGCTGATGGCACTACTCAGTTTCTGTGCAAATGCTTGTGGTTGTGAGCAGGTTGTGAGCAAAATAACATTAAAAATGGGCTTGGAGTTAGTAACATAGCAATTAAAAGAAATACATTACAAATTCAACATAACCTAGCGTAACCTAGCCTAACCTGACCTTGGAGAAAACAACTACAAAACAAGATTGGAAAAATATATAGCAATTTATTTTCTTGAAATATTGCAAATGAAAAAACCTAACCCAACCTAATCTAACCAGAATTATTGTGCTTTAAGGTGGTAACTAGGCAAGTTATTACACATTTGCCTCCATAAAGCAAACAAATGGGCTATGTTTCGTGATGTTGGATTAGTTTATGTGTTTAAGTTCGACATTTTTTGCAAAAATTGTTCCAAAATTTGAAAGAAATAGATCTTTTTTCCTTAAAAGCAGCTTATGTTAGATTAAGTTAGGTTGGGCTACATTTTTTAATTGTAAAAAAAAAATATATTGCTTGAAATTTTTATAACTTGATGTTTCGGTTTTGTTTTTCTCCAAGGGGAGGTTAAGCTAGGTTAGGTTAGGTTATGTTGCATTTTGTTATTTAAAAAAAAATACTTTACCCTATGTCACCCAATTCAAAGCTTTTTGTTGGTATTATTTTGCTCACAACCTGAAATGTAGGCATTTGTATAGAAAATGAGTGGTCTCATCATCTGAGTCACATTCATAAACATTGCATTGAAATGATACATTCCACGAATTCATAAAACACCTTAAAACACAAATTTACCAAAATGAGCAGTAACATCACGTTCATCACATTCCTAAACATTGCATGGAAAAAATTAATCAGAAATTACCTTAAGCTGTAAATTTACCAAAAGGTGTGCCAACCCCTGGACGGAAATGCAACACTAGGTGCCCCAATCCCGGGGAGAAAGGGCACTAAGAGCAATGGAATGAAAATATTAATAAAATTAAACTAAAAACAGCTCTTCTTGAAGACAAACGTGGTAGTTATGTGATATTAACATGGAAACCCTGAGCACAAATCAGAAAAAAGCATGGACTGGACTTTTTCAAGCTTACCTGCCAACTTCTGCAACTACTGTTCCTTTGGGAATTAAATATCAGCAAGCTATTTATTCACTATTTAAAATCACACCAATCCGCAGATAATCAGAATGTGCGAAGTACAAAAAAACGAATCAGTGCGACGTCACATGAGATTGGCCTTCGGATTAAACACTGCGCGCAATTGCACCACAAATGTCTTAGCTCCGTGACATTTGTAACTGTAACCTCAAATTTAGACTTTAGGCGCTGGAATTTCTGTAACTGGAATTTTTTCTTTGGATGTTACGATTTTGGATGTTCTGAGGAACGCCCATCACGATTTGTGACATTTAATACGCGCTAGTGTCTATCGATACAAATCGACACCCCTGCTTTGGAGAAAAAAATAGAAACAAAAATTAAGCAATATATATTCTGAAAATTTTCTAAATTGAACAACCAAACCCAACTTACCCGAACCTAATGTCAGCTGCTTTTGAAGGAAAATTTCCGATTTTATTTTATTTTTGAAAATGATTGAACAATTTTTCCAAGGTAAACAACTAAACTAGCCTAACCTAGCCAAATCGGTATTATTGTGCTTTAAGGTGGTAACAAGACAAGTTTGTACACACATTTGCCTCCATATAGCAAGCAAATGGGTTAGGTTTGGTTAAGTTAGGTTAGTTTAGGTTTTTCAAGTTGGAAAACTTTTTTTAAAAAATCCAGAAACGTTTCCCCAAAAAATTGCAAATTATTTGGTAACCTTGCGGTCTAAGGTGTTCTTTTTTCCTTTAAAAGAAAAAAAAATAGGCAGAATACCATGTTTATGAAGGTGACTAAGATGATTGGACCCACTTATTTTCTGTGCTTACTTTTCAGGTTGTGAGCAAAATAATGCCAAAAAGGCTTTGAGTTCGGTAACATAGCATAAACATAAATGTTTTTTTTTAATGCAACAAAACCTAACCTAGCCTACCCTAACCTATCTTTTGAGAACAAAAAATTAAACTAAAGTAAAATGTCACTTAATTTATTTTCTGAAAATTCTCAACCTTAAAAAAGAAACCTAACCGAGCCTAACCTAACCTAAGCTGATTTTGAATAAAAATTATATTTTTTGGTGAACATGGTTGTAAATTTTTTCGGAAACTTTTGGGTATTATTGTGCTTTAAGGTGGGAACAAGAAAAGTTGTATGGGCGCTGTATGACCAACGCAGTCAATGCGGCCGTAAACCCAAATAACCAACCAACCAACCCAGAAAGATGTAAGCTGTACTTCCACAGTGAAGGGAATTCCAGCTATTTTGTTTGTTTTTGCACACAATTTTACATTTTTCAGCAAAAGGTGGAGAGTCAGTCCATTATCTAATCCAAATCTGTTTCTATTCAGTACAAAATGTGCTGGTTAACATCAATGTTTCTACTTAGCATGGGGTTTTTCATTTTTTCCCTTTAGCTTTCTTATCAGCATAAAATAGCATAGGTTATTGGAGGGGGAGCCCAAATCAACATGGGGGGGGCAAGATCAACATTGGTGGGGCCATAGCCCCACAAAAGGATACAAATCGACGCCCCTGCATACATGCATGATTTTGCACTTATCAAAATTTAATTTCATCTGCCATTTTTTGGACCACTTCACAAGCTCTTCTAAGTCTTTCTGTAGCATGTACCTAGGTGCCTAGGTACCAGGTAAATATCAAGCTGATAGTGTGATGAGTGGGCTGTTGAGGTTAATTATAGTTTGCATATCCACAATCTCAATGATAACTGATTGTTGTTCACGGGACTGGATTGCATGCAAGTTTGACAATGACAATTGGTTTTTGTGCACACCATTTTGAATTTTGTAGCAAAAGGTGGAGAGTCAGTCCACTATCTAACCCAAATCTGTTTTTTTTTCATTACAAAATGTGCTGGTTAACATCAACTACATTTTCTATGTACCTAGCATGGTGTTTTCCTTCTTCTTTCCTTCAATTTTTTCTCAGCATAAAAATAGCATATGTTATTTGGGAGGCCCAAATCAACATTGGGGGGGGGGCCCTACAAAAGGATACAAATCGATGCCCCTGCCATCTAGACATTAGGGGATGTCCCCATCCTGGCTCCGCCTTCAGCGCCTAAAATATCAGACAAACTATAACGTAAAATTCCCTTTACGTAAACGTCCGCATGCCTGCACCTTGATCGCAAACACCCGCTTTTATAGTCAGACATGTAACGTACTCGCTTCAAAGGTGGCGCAAATGACCTCTGTGGTCCGGTACGCCTAAAAAAATCACTCCCCCACCCATGTGCAGTGAAATTGACACCTGCCTGATGCTTCCAATTTCTGCAATATACGAATAAAAACCTGTGACGTCATCAAGGTTTGAATGCGAACTTTGGTGTACCTTTTAAAATAATGGTAGTTTTTGCGGCGTTTAATAATGGTGTTTTTGCGGCGTACGAGACATTGGTCTTGTCAAGGCTATTTCTTGTATAGCATTGGTCTTGTATGACTGTAAGGTTTGCTTAAATGTCATGTGAGCCACAGCTTTCTTTTTTATTCTTTTAGGAATACCAATTATAATGCAGTGGCCATGCAGCTTCTTGCTGACTTTTCTCTGTCATGGTATCATAAGCTGGCAGATTTGCCCACACATGGCTCTCGTTTTTCCCCATATGAATATTTGGTAATCTTTACCTTTCGGCCGAAACATACTGCCAAGGTTAGTGATTTGGAAAGAGGTGTCGCATACAATGTCGCATATATTTCATGACGTCATGGCCGAAAAATTTGCTTCGGAGGATTCTGGTTTTCCGGTTAGGTTAGGTTAGGTTAGATTAGATTACATTATGCTATCATACATTTTGTATATTATGCTACATTATCTTAGTCTAGGTTAGATGGTAATCTTCACCGACACCCGACTCCTGTGACGTCACTTGCCTGACTTCTGTGACGTCACTGTTCCCCACTATACACCTCTTTACAAATCACTAACCTTGGCAGTATGTGTCGGCCGAAAGGTAAAGATTACCGAATATTTAATGCATGCATTGTCATTGGGCATGTAGGTAGGTACCTAGGTAAATATCAAGCTGATGGTGTGATAGGTGGGCAGCTGAAGATAATTATAGTTTGCATATCCACAATCTCAATGATTGTGTTAACACAATCTCAATGTTAACTTGCATTAACAATGCAAGTTTGACAATGACTGGAAATTAAGAATGGATTTTTTCCTGTTTAAGCTCATATGCATGTGGTTTTGCCATTGGTGGCATGTACAAACATCAGTATGACAATCCAATTGTTGTTTTGTGGCTTAACATTAAAAAAAAGACAATCTGGTTTAAAATGCATCATCATCGAATCTTAACATTGTATGCTGTAAGTTTTCCTTCCACTGTGGAGGGAAATCTAGCTATTTTGTTTTTTTTGCACATAATTTTGAATTGTGTAGCAAAAGTTGGATACTCAGTCCACTATCTAATCCAAATCTGTTCTTTTTCGGTACAAAATGTGCTGGTTAACATCAACTAAGTTTTCTATGTACCTAACAGACTGTTTTTCTTCTTTTTTTTCCTTTAGCTTTTTATCATCATAAAAATAGCATGGGTTATTGGGTGGGCCCAAATCAACATTGGGGGGGGCCAAGATCAGCATTTGGGGGCCATGGCCCCCGCAAAAGGATACAAATCGACGCCTCTGATCACTACAGTTAAGTACATATCCTTCAATGATATGACCTTCATAAAATATTCTTATGTGATCCTTTTATCTTATGTGATAAAAGATTCCTGCTATTGCGTTTTGCGTAAATGATGTACCATGCCAAGAACAAACAAGACCTCAATATGAAATCATGTTCCCATTCGGGAACCATGCTAAGAGCCTAAAAAGCAATAGGATGCCCTAACACAGGACCTCCTGGAACAGTGTAATTTGCCAAATATTTCCCAGAATAGAACAGGTGCCAAGGAAAAAAGCAGTGCTAAAGAAATGTCTTGGACGTTACTTTATGAAATTATACAAATCAAACGAAAACTGAAGACAGAATCTAGTTCATATAATTCATAAAGATAACTTTAAAAAATGTTCTACGTTGCCATAGAGGAAGTCATTGCTGATGATATATGGCAACACAGAAAGGTATGATGTGCCTGAATGAATGTGTTTTTTTCTTGTTTTTGTGATGGAGGATTTTGTCAGGTTCCTATTCACCCATGCATATTCTACATGAGTTGTCTCTGTTTGAATGCTTTCATCTTTTCTGTACTCCCCTTAACCTTTCATCTTGTGACCCTGGGAATTCCGTGGGCGCTTGTAGCTTGCTACCCGTCCACGGTTTTCTCAGGGTCTCATTTCCTTTCTACTAATTGGTGGTAGTCTATCTGCAAAAAGAAAAAGAAAATACAGAAGGGATGATAATAGTATTGGTATGATCACATTCTGTTGTATATCTTGCTTGCATCCCAAGGCACCCATGTGTTGGCTGTCCTGGTCTATGGCAGCTCACCTTGGGAAGCCCCACATTGAAAGACCCAATGAAGTTGCATGCAGTCAAATAGGATAGGCTGCTGCTGCATCTGATATGGGGCAGCCCTACAAAAAAGAGTGGAGGCCCCCTTTTAGGGAGCAGGATGCCCCCTATCAACATTGCCCCCCCTGGAAGAATTTCGTGGCGACGCCACTGACCGCCGCCTGGTGAGACGTCACGTAGTTGGGCGTATCGTACCCGGCGGTTCTCTGGATGTGGTGTTGCTCCGCCCACTCGGTGTGACGTCACTTGGGGGCGTGTCGCGGCCGGCGGCTCGCTCGGCGCGACGTCTCGGTTACATTCGTTAGGCGTCAGACGCAATGTTAACGCGGACATCGGGGGGATCTCCAGTCAAGAAAGAAAACAGGTAGGTTCCTGATGGCGTTCAAGAACTCTGAAACAAATTAATTCGCTAATGTAGAACATCGAATATGCAATTAAAAGGAATACAATGGGATAATTTGAGACACAAATCCTGGAATTGAGTGCAAAAATTACAGTGTTAGGTATCTATAAAAGTACTCGAGTATGGCATCAGAAGGCAGCGGATTTTATGCCGGTTTATTTAAGATCATTGGAAAATAATTCGGTAATGTAGAACATCTGATATACAATTTGAAAGAATGCAATGCGATAATTCAAGACAGAAATCTTTGAATTGAGTGCAAAAGTGACAGGGTTAGATATATATAAAAGTAGTCGAGTATGGCATCAAAAGGCAGCAGGTTTGATACCGGTTTATTTAAGACCATTGGAAATAAATTCGGTAATGTAGAAAATCTGATATACAATATGAAGTGATACAATGTGATAATTTGGGACACAAATTTTGGAATTGAGTGCAAAAGTGACAGGGTTAAACCTTCATGGAAGTTATTCAAGATTATATAAAAATGTAGCACGTTCGATTTTCGTTTAGTTAAGCACATTGGAAATTGTCAGGACGTCACACAGAAGATGTATGATACATTTTTATCACAAGATGTTGAGTGGCGAATTGCTCCCATTCCACTTTATGGGCAAAGTGACAGGGTAAAATGATTTGGTAATAAAACGAACTGCACATCATAAGATAGATTGTTGCAATGCTGTTCAAATTTGACCATTGGAAATTACTTGCACCTCGTCTAGAAACCAGAATATAGCATTAATCAAAGCAAGCCCACTCTGGTGGTGTTCATTCACAAACCCACCACCAGAGCGGCGCCACCGGTATTATGTCCGCTTATGACGCCTAACGTATCTCTTGTGAAGTATTCGAAATAGATGGTTGTTTACTGTGGTTGGCTGTGTTCGGTGACGGCGGCGCCTCACCTGGGGCAGCCGCCCTGGTGGTACCCAGCTCGGCAGATCTGCGCCCCTCTCGGGCCTCCAGTGGTGCACTGCCGTACTCAGTCTAGATTGTGTGGCCACTCTCCGGTCAGTGGTGGGTGCCCGGAGTGAGAATGGATGTACTTGCTTCGGCAGTACATATACTAGAATTGGAACGATGCAGAGAAGATAAGCATGGCCCCTGCGCAAGGATGACACGCAAAATCTTGAAGCTTATCCACTTTTTTAGGTGCGTGGTCTGACCGTCGACTAACATACAGAACCCACATGAACGATCTTGCGTAGAAACGCGCAAATAGACTGCAAGTAATGAGGACTGTCTCCAGATGTTCGTATGGTGCAGATCATGGCTGACCAGTGGTGGATGGCCGGAGTGGTAATGGCTGGCCAGTGGTCGGTGCCCGGAGTGGCAGTGGCTGGCCAGTTGTGGGTGCCCGGAGTGGCAATGTCTGGCCAGTGGTCGGTGCCCGGAGTGGCAATGGCTGGCCAGTGGTGGGTGCCCGGAGTGGCAATGGCTGGCCAGTGGTGGGTGCCCGGAGTGGCAATGGCTGGCCAGTGGTGGGTGCCCGGAGTGGCAATGGCTGGCCAGTGGTGGGTGCCCGGAGTGGTAATGGCTGACCTGCGTCCGGCCACAGTTCGATGTTCTGACTGGGAATTGCTGGCTATTGTCCACTCATGGGTCGTTGTATTGCAGCTCTATGCTGTGCTTATGTTACTCGGACAATAAGCATCCATTGCAGTTTGCATAGGTGTAGGGACAGAGGGGCCAGGGGGTCATGAACTCCACACTTTTCATTAAAGTTTAACATTAATACTACGGCGATGCTTAATAAGAATAAACTTCAAAAGTAGTTTTGTCCCCCACTTTTGAGACATTTCTACGCCTCTGACAATATGGGTAAACGTCCTGTTTCCTTGAATGGTGATTTCTCGCTGCAAGGCCAGCTAGTTGCTATTGAACCAGCAGAAACTCACCGTCGGCATAAACAAATCGGCGGGGTTAATGGATCTTAATGGCCGCGAGGTTCATCGCTCTTGCTGCTGACTTCATTTCGGTAGAAATGTTCAAGCCTGAATCGCGGGAGAGCGGCTTGGTCGGGGGAAGACCCTGGCGGCCAGGCCACGATAGGACAGGAACGATGGCCACAAGTCCTCCGAATGACTGAGAGGGGTCACGATAGAACAGGAACGGGTGTTTGTCTAACTACCGACTATGAGGAGCCACAATAATTACTATATTCTGCCATGGTATTTGAAATTTTGCACATCATGCGCTGATCAACTTGTTACAGAGTTCCAAAATTTCGTTGCAATTTTCCTGCCCGTTTCGGACATCGTTGAAAAAGGGGCGTTGAAAATCGTTGAAAAGTCAGTCTACGCGCGTTTCCTACGTTTTGGCACTATTACAAGTGGGAGTCGATTGAAAATAACCGGAAGTTGATTTGCCAATCCATATGCAACCTCTTTGTATTTTATTTAAAAAAAAACTTCAGTGGAACTTCGCTTCCAGTCAGGTACTGCCTTGCCCGCTTCCACAGTTGTCAGTTCACAGTACACCTCACACACCGACAAGGTCGGTGTTTTGATGGGCGACAAATATGAGGGTTGCACTGGCGCGTGTTCGGGTGTTGTAACTGCCAACAAATGCATGCGAATTGGTGGTATCTGACAACATCGACTGTGCTCACTTCCGTCCTGCTATCTAGACTGCCAGCCAAAGATCCGTCCTGCAATCGAAATTGCCAGCCAGAAATCCGTACTGCTATCGATATTGCCAGCCAGAAATCCGTCCAGCTATCGATATTCCCAGCCAAAGATCCGTCCTGCTATCGAAATTGTCAGCCAGAGGTTCGTTCTACTATATCGAGGCTGCCAGCCATAGATCCGTTCTGCTATCAGTACGCATTCCGCACATCCGTGGCCATGTCGTGACGTAACTCACAACATGGCCACCGACACAGAGACCTATCGCGTCAGCAACACACCTCAACATATCACAAGGCACGATCCACGCAAGGGAGCAAGCCTAGATGACAAAGGAGGACCGGGTTTTCAAGTTTGGGAGCCAGTGCATCACCTTCGTCATGAGACAACACTATGAGAGGAGAAAACACCAACACGCGGCACCTGTGCCGCCATACATCACAGAGATACACAGATACACCAGACAGATACACACATATTCACAGATACACCAGACAGATACACACAGATACACAGATACACAGATACACTAGACAGATACACGGATACACCAGACAGATACACAGACAGATACATACAGATACACGGATATACCAGACAGATACACACAGATACACATAATACCAGACAGATACATACAGATACACAGATACACCAGACAGATACATACAGATATACAGATAACCAGACAGATACACACAGATACACAGATACACCAGACAGATACACACAGATACACCAGACAGATACACACAGATACACAGATACACCAGACAGATACACACAGATACACAGATACACCAGACAGATACACACAGATACACAGATACACCAGACAGATACACACAGATACACAGATACATCAGACAGATACACACAGATACACAGATACACCAGACAGATACACACAGATACACCAGACATATACACAGATACACCAAACAGATACACACAGATACACCAGAGAGATACACACAGATACACAGATACACCAGACAGATACACGAATACACCACACAGATACACACAGATACACAGATACACTAGACAGGTACACACAGATACACAGATATACCAGACAGATACACACAGATACATCAGACAGATACACACAGATACACATATACACCAAACAGATACACACAGATACACCAGAGAGATACACACGATACACAGATACACCAGACAGATACACGAATACATCACACAGATACACACAGATACACAGATACACTAGACAGGTACACACAGATACACATAATACCAGACAGATACACACAGATACATAGATATACCAGACAGATACACACATATACACCAGAGAGATACACACAGATACACGGATACACCAGACAGATACACAGTGTATGTCAGTCGGTGTATGTGAGATGGTGTCTGTTGTTTAGACCCTTCCCTTACAACTTGCCATTGGACGCCGAGTGGTGTTGAGCGTACATCGGACGACGGATTGATGCTCGAGCTGGAGCCCGTCACTTGGAGACCGGACACTGCTAGCTGGCCGTCGGTGTTGCCGCTCAAGTTGCAAGCCAGTGAGAACCCCGGCTTCGTCCGGGTGCTGCAGGAGCTGAAGGTGCTCCAGGTGCTCCAGATGCTGCAGGTGTTCCAGGTGCTGCAGGTGCTACCGGGGTCAGACCACGACCCCGGAGACCAGCCGCTGCCGTTATCGGTCAGCCGAGTCGGTCGTCTCGTATACGACCTCTGCTCCGTCAGCCTTTCCAGCGCCAACTTCATCGCCACCACCGGGCCAGCAGAAGACGTTGTCGCCGATCCTTCTCAGACGGGAAAGCTGCATTGTGATTGCGGTCGGCCAGCGAGTTATGCGTCAAAATTCAAAATTCCGTCAAAATTCACTCCCGACCGTAACTAATCGTGGAAGCGAAGTATCCTTCAGCTACATTGTATAGTCGGCAAGTGCTGTCTGAACAAAATACAAGAGAAAATTAATAAATAAATAACTAATTAGTAATATATGATGTATAAATATGCATAAATTATAAATGTAAATATGTGTATCTAATAATAATCAATTCCAAAAATTTCCAAGATTCACACCATATTTATGCATGAATGAACAACTCAACGATTTCCGTCCAATAAACGTTAGAAAATGTGAACCGTAAAAATCGTCTCGGGTTATAGCGTACTAAAGAACTAAAATAACCTGTGGCATTCACGGAAATTAACATCCTGCCAAATGCTGACTTTGCCTCTGAGCCGCTTCGTTGACACCGTTCTGTCGTTGTTCTGTTCTATGGCATATGTCGGCTAGAGGCATTATATTATTATATATTATTCAAACGTCTCACCCCCCTCCCCGCCGGGTGAAGGCACATTCTGTTGCCAGCCGGCTGCCGTTTAAAAAAACTTCCAGAATAAAATCGTCCAGGGATTTTACGCCAAGTCTCTCAAATGCATACCTTCGTGTTGAAATTCAACTTCAACAGCATTGAAGTTGTCGGCTAGAGGCATTATATTATTATATATTATTCAAACGTCTCACCCCCCCCCCCCCCGCCGGGTGAAGGCACATTCTGTTGCCAGCCGGCTGCCGTTTAAAAAAACTTCCAGAATAAAATCGTCCAGGGATTTTACGCCAAGTCTCTCAAATGCATACCTTCGTGTTGAAATTCAACTTCAACAGCATGCCCGCCCTTCTCGTATCTGACCCTTGCATGGGTGTCGCGTTGCTGCAATACGCTCACTGCTGCGACACGATATGCCATGGTGTGCCGGCCGAGTTGCTCGGCGGACAGTCATATCGCGGCAGGACGTGGCCTGCGGAGCATCCCCTCGCCTGACCGCCGCACAGTCAGACAGTGAGTGTGTGTGTGTGTGTGTGTGTGTGTGTGTGTGTGTGTGTGTGTGCGTGCGTGCGTGCGTGCGTGCGTGCGTGCGTGCGTGCGTGCGTTCGTGCGTGCGTTCGTGCGTGCGTGCGTGCGTGCGTGCGCGCGTGCGCGCGTGCGCGCGTGCGTTTGTGCGTGTGTGCGTGTGTGCGTGTGTGCGTGTGTGCGTGTGTGCGTGTGCGTGTGTGCGTGTGTACTTCCGAATCTGGTTTGCGGGGACAAAGTGTGCATCTACTACCCTGTTTCCGGGGTCATGCCGGTTTGTGGGGACAAATACTTGTGCCCACAAACCGAATGCTTAGTTATTCATACGACATGCACTCTATGCATCCTAGATGCGTTTTAAGTCAACATCGGTTTGTGGGGACACGATTTTTCAGGTCCCCACGTACCCAGCTAAACGCGCATGCGATTTTTCTAGGTGGAGTATGTGAGTGGGTGGAGCCTATTCGAGTATGTATCCAGACGTCGCTGCTTATCAGCTGTTATCAGCTAACCGGGCGGTCCTCCAATGACGGACGGGTTTGTGGACTTTGGCCACCAAGGGTGCGGCTCACCTGCGCATCAGGCAGATCCTCGTAACAAGGAGCTGGCCACAAATCTGGTTGAATATAGCTTCATCCAATTTAATTTAACTACATCGATTCAATATAGCTTCATCATTTATCACCCGATTTGACTTTAGTTAACAAGATGCGAACTAAATTGGATGCTACTTTACATTCTCATTGAGGGATTATGTTTGAAAAATAAAAGGTAATAAATTGATTTTGTCCGCGTATTCTGAAGTTCCTCAATTTATCGACCTGATATAACCTTACGGCTTTGGGAAAAAATGCACATAAGTTGGCATGTGCGTTTCCAGGGTCATGTAAATGGGGAGCAAAACTGCACTAAGTTAGTCCGGTTATGGTTCATATAAGATTAGAAGCTGCTTTAGATGGTTCTTGTTTCCTCTGATATAAAAAGATTGCTATTGGGGAATCCAGGCGGCAGGATGTGATCGATATGGTGCAAAACTGCTCTTTTATCTGACCGTATTTGCAAGAAGCAAGAACCTTTCTGTGTCGACCCCTCGTCGTTACGTCATATCTTCGCCACTGGCTAAAGTAAAAACGATGATTGCATGAAATACATCCATGGAGCAATGGCTTGAAGGATCGTTTTTAGTCCTTTCAAAACATGGCATCCCTTTTTATTTTGCTCTGGAGCCGCTTCTGCTCTGTCGGCACAGCACAAAGTCTGGCCCAAAGTCTCTGTAAGAAATCTACTGTGGATTCAGTTGCAGTGGAAATAAATAGTTGATAATTTGACAAAACATACGTGGAGGAAAGCTAGGGAGAGCCACCATGTTGCATTCAGGTGCTCCTAATAGTCTATAAATTAAGAGCCAAAGCCTGAAGACTGAAGGCAGGTATACTGATTAAGCCCTCTTAAATTATAGGGTTAAGACTAGGCCAATTATATAAATATCCACTGTATATACTTTTAAACGGGCCATCCTTACTATGATGCGGAAATTTGGATAAATCTTATTGTACTTCGAGTACAACTGATGAACACATAGGTCATATGTGACCATGGGTTGACAACCTATGGTACAACCCTATCAAAACCTTCGCATCGTTGTCACGACTGTAATTTTACAGGTACACAATGTGGATAATTATAATACGTTACATACCACAAGCACTAAGCGATCAAAGGATATCATTTCGTGAATCAGGGAAATTGTCCAAAGCATTGACATTAATGCACGCTCAAAGCATGCCGGTTCAGGTTGCAGTGACGTATTGTGAACCCCACATGCTATGCATGGGATCCCCACGAATAAAGTAGAATAGCTCAGAAGAATATTGGTTCAGTTAATTAGGTTTTACATGTTTTCAAAGCTTAAGCATGGCCATCCTTGTAAAGAATACTACTAAAAGATAGGATTCATCATAGGTGAATTAGGCCAGTTCGTCATAACATCTCCCGCCCTTTCTAAACAGCACATGGAGTATTCAGGATTATCCGCTCATACCTAAACAGAGCCGCTGATTACTCCGCTGTGCCAGATTTTTGGCGCGACTGACTGCTTGCTACCGCAGTTCTTTATGTTTCATTTTCGTGGGGCGACCCCGTCGCTCTTTTCTCATTTCGTTTCTAGTGGGGTGACACCCGTCACCCCACGCGATTTTCTTCGTCGTCGTATTTTCGTTACCTGTGTTTCTGTGTCCTTATTTATATAAGTTACACCATGTAGGGCTTTTAAAAAAAACGCAAGAAGGACACCGACCCATGCTCGCCAACGGACTCGGACTCGGATTTTCCTCCTCTGACCACACCCGACGACTATCGCACGAACACAGACCTAGCCCCTGATGCTCCCTCGATTGATGCAAATGTTGATGACCCGCGCCTGACTATTCCCCTTGATGACGCCATGGAAGCCCTTTGCGCCTCGCCGACCCCTGCTCGCCCCAAGACCACGACCTCGCCTCGCAATCCAGACCAGACCATCACTCTCCACGCCGCTGACCCACACTCGAACCAGACCACCTCCTCCCAACTTGAACCTATCGAACCATACCTCGACAGTGCTGGATCATACATCGTGGTAAAGCCTGTCGAGGAGTCCGTCTCCTTTCGTAGTGTCAACGTTTTCTGGCCAACCAAGCAACTCCTCGCCATTTGCTCCTTAGCCAATCATGACACTGAAGTCCCAGCCAACGGAACCCTCCTCATCAAAACCCAAACCAGAGCCCAGACCAAAGCCCTACTTCGTACCACCACGTTTTGTGGTAAATCCGTGACCATTTCACTCCACTCCAACCGTAACTCCACCAAGGGCACCGTCTTCATGTCGGAGCTCCGCTTCATGTCTGAGGAAGATATTCAAGCGGACTCAGGCCGGAGGGGGTGACCGACGTCCGCCGCATCACATCCTTCAAAGATGGCCAGAAACGTGACACGAGTCTCCTAGTCCTTACCTTCAACTCTACAACCCTCCCCAAGACACTCCTCGACAGCTACCTTCGATACCCAGTCCGTGTCTTTATCCCCAATCCTCTCCGCTGTTTTAACTGTCAGCGCTTCGGCCATGGCAGTAAGACATGCCACCAAACAGCCCGCTGCCCAAAGTGCGGCGAAGCACCTCATCCAGAATCCACCTGCTCCAAACCTGCCCACTGCCTCAATTGCAACACATCCGATTACCTGACCACATTACCCCTCTGCCCAGTTTAGCGCAAGGAGAAGGAGGTCTGCGCTGTGAAGGCCACGACCGACGTGTCATACCCCCAGGCCCAACGGTCTGTCGAAGCCACCTCCCCGTCAACAAAAACATATGCTCAGGCGGCCACCGTTGCTCCCCCCACACGTCGCGTCCACACTACTTCTGCCTCGATGCAAACAGACATGAAATCCCGGTTTAGCTCCACTAAAAAAACTTACTCCACTGACCACACCGACACAAACCACTCCGGCTCCCAACAAACGGACCACTCCAGGGAGTAGTGATAGGCCCCGCAGTCACTCCGCTGCGGGAGAATATTCTCGTTCCCCATCAGCGGGCCGGCGGTCTGGCCCAGCGCCGGCCGACGCCCACGTGACCCGACCAACTCCCAGCCGGCGGGCATCCCCGCGGCAGTAACCGGCCGGCGTGATCCTGCCAAGGTCACCGGGGGGTGGGTCTACTCTGTTGCCCAGGGTTGTTACCGTGCCCATGCTCCGACACTACTGAACGGAACTTCATCAAACCTTCACCGATCGATGCAATGGGGTCGATTTCCGTGGGACTTTTGAATATGGTGACCACACCGATACGTAAAGCTAATAAATTACTCCTTAAACTTGGAGCGGCCATTTTGAATCCATTTTAAAAATGTTGCGGTGCCCATGCTCCTAAACGACTCGACTGCATTTCATGAAACCATCACCAATTGATGCAGCATAGTCGATTTACTTGGGACTTTACAATATGGTGACCTTGACCTTGACCTAAGGTCGCAAAATAAGTGCAACTTTATTGGCAATAATTGCGGTGCCCATGCTCCTAAACTACGGAACAAAATTTCGTGAAACCTTCAGCAATCGACGTGACATGGTCGATATACTTGGGACTTTTTAATATGGTGACCTTGGCTTCAGGTCAAGGTCACTAAAAACAGGACAAAACAATTTTTCAGACATTACCACGCCCATACTCCGAAACTACTAAATATAATTTCATGATACCTTCGCCAATCGACGTGACGTGATCGATATACGTAGGGTTTTGAATATGGTGACCTTGACTTTAGGTCAAGGTCACCAAAATACACAAAATCGTTTTTGAGGAAATTTGCAACGCCTATACTCAGAAAGTACTGAACCGAATTTGATGAAACATTCACGAATCGACGTGGAATGGCCGATATACTCGAAACGTTTCAATACGGTGAACTTGACCTTGGGTGAAGGTCATCAAAAATGCATAAAACTCTGTTTAAGGGTTGTTGCGCCGCCCATGCTCCGAAAGTACGCAACCGAATTTCATGAAACCTTCACCAATCAACGTGACGTGGTCGATATACTCGGGACTTTTCAATATTGTAGCCTTGACCTTAGGTCAAGGTCATCAAAAGTGCCTAACACTCTTTTTAAGGGTTGTTGCGCCGCCCATGCTCCGCAAGTACGCAACCGAAATTCATGAAACCTTCACCAATCGACGTGACGTGGTAGATATACTTGGGACTTTTCAATATGGTGACCTTGGCCTTAGGTTAAGGTCATCAAACGTGCATAAAACTCTTTTGAAGGGTTGTTGCGCCGCCCATGGTCCGAAAGTACGCAACCGAATTTCATGAAACCTTCACCAATCGACGTGACGTGGTCGATATACTTAGGGACTTTTAAAATATGGTGACCTTGCCCATTAAGGTCAAGGTCATCAAAAGACCTTGACTTCAAATGACCTTGACCTAAGGCCAAGGTCACCATATTGAAAAGTCCCAAGAATATCGACCACGTCACGTCGATTGGTGAAGGGTTGATCATGAATTTCGGTTGCGTACTTACGGAGCATGGGCGGCGCAACAACCCTTAAAAAGAAGTTTCATGTACTTTTGATGACCTTGACCTAAGGTCAATGTCGACCATATTGAGAAGACTCAAGTATATCGACAACGTCACGTTGATTGGTGAAGGTTTCATGAATTTCGGTTGCGTACTTTCGGAGCATGGGCGGCGCAACAACCCTTAAAAAGAGTTTTATGGATTTTTGATGACCTTCACCTAAGGTCAAGGTCACCATATTGAAACCTTTCGAGTATATCGACCATTCCACGTCGATTAGTGAATGTTTCATCAAATTCGGTTCCGTTGTTTCGGAGTATAGGCGTGGCAAATAGCCTCAAAAATGATTTTGTGTATTTGGTGACCTTGACCTAAAGTCAAGGTCACCATATTCAAAGCCCTACGTGTATCAATCACGTCACGTCGATTGGCGAGGGTTTCATGAAATTATACTTAGTAGTTTCGGAGTATGGGCGTGGTAAAAAGTCTTAAAAATTGTTTTGTGCTTTTTCAGTGACCTTGACCTAAAGCCAAGGTCACCATATTCAAAAGTCCCAAGTATATCGACAATGTCACGTCGATTGCTGAAGGTTTCATAAAATTTGGTTCAGTAGTTTAGGAGCATGGGCACCGCAATTATTGCCAATAAAGATGTACTTATTTTGCGACCTTAGGTCAAGGTCAAGGTCATCATATTGTAAAGTCCCAAGTAAATCGACTATGCTGTATCGATTGGTGATGGTTTCATGAAATTTATTCGAGTCGTTTAGGAGTATGGGCACCGCAACATTTTCAAAATGGATTCAAAATGGCCGCTCCAAGTTTAAGGGGCAATTTAATAGCTTTACGTATCGGTGAGATTCACCATATTCAAAAGTCCCACGGAAATCGACCCCATTGCATCGATTGGTGAAGGTTTGATGCAATTTGGTTCAGTAGTTTCGGAGCATGGGCACGGCAACAACCCTGGGCAACAGAGTAGACCCACCCGGTCACCAGTCGGTTGGACTGCTCTGCAGGCTCAAACGCCGCCGTACCGAACCAACCCACATGCCCGCCCGAGCTGCAAAAGTGGCTGCGCCAGGCAAAAAAAGGTGCTGGCAAATCTTAAATTTATTTTCACAAATGTCCATATTTCTGCAATGGAACTGCCGTATCTCCAAATGGGCAGAAATGAAGGCTTTCTTTAGTTTACTCACTCCGATTCTTATCGCACTACAGGAAACCCGATTCTTACCCACCGATACATATAATTTCAATCTTTTCAATTACTCGCTGTACCGTCACGACGAGGTCCGTGGTCCTCATCGCAGTGGCGGTACCGCACTTTACATCACCAATGATTTTACGCATACACAAATTACACTTAATTTACATTTGCAAGCAGTAGCTTGTACTCTACGTTTACATGGTAGGAATATAGATGTATGTTCCATTTATATTCCACCACACACAGACAACACACAACTTTTGGCACAATTTGAAAACCTTATAGCACATTTCAAGAACCCTTTCACATTACTCGGAGACTTTAATGCACACAGTCCAGCCTGGGATCAAGCACGTACACAAGGAGACACTCGCGGCCACATCATTGAACAAATTTGAGACCGGCATAATGTAGTAATACTTAACACCGGAGAACCAACCCTTATTACCTTGGACATAATACAGCAACAGCCATTGATTTATATATTTATTCCCCCACCCTGGCAAACGACTTTGATTGGACCATAGTAACCGACATCCACGACAGCGACCACTACCCCATCAAATTGACACCCACTTTTCAACAGCGACTGACACCACACCCAGTCTTATTCCCCGCTGGAAGATTTCAAAAGCAGATTGGACAACATTTCAGAGCTTTCTTATTTGCAGTACAACCCCAACATTTCTCCCGTCGAAAACATCAACTCAATTCAAAATACACTTTTCGAGGCAGCTTCCACGACTATTCCACTTGCAAAACCATTCACAAAAAGAAAACCAGTACCTTGGTGGTGTCAAGAAATTTCCAAAGCCATTGCGGTAAGAAAAAAGGGCATTTATAAATTATTTACGACATCCCGATCAATAAAATGTATACATCCGTAACCGTGAACGTGCGAGGACCCGCCGCATCATTCGCGATGCCAAGCGCCGTTAATGGCCATATATTTACAGCAGCTGACATTTCGAACACCTTTGAGTAAAATATGGCAATTAATCCGACGCTTGTCCGGACGCTCCCCATTTAAATCTATACCGGCCCTCAAAATCTACAATCTCACCATTACAGACCCATAAACCATAGTAAATACCATAGCTGATACCATAGCCCATAATAGCTCCGATGTAAATTACCGACCTAATTTTCTACCGAATGCGCAACAAACTTTTCACACCAATCTCGAACTCTTGCAATCCGACAATACCGATGACTACAATGCTTCTTTTCAACTTTTCGAACTGCAGAATGCCATTTCCTCCGCCTGTAATACTTCAGTAGGGTCCGACAAGTTACATTATTCCTTCTTTCGACATTTATCTGACCACACCAAACAATGCATCTTAGACACATTTAATTCATGATGGTCAAATCACGTCTTTCCTGAAACATGGAAAGAAGCAATCATCATTCCATTCCAGAACCCGGCAAAGATCATAGTAACCCCAATAATTTTCGACGAATTGCCCTTACCAGTTGCTTGGGGAAACTTCTTGAAAGAATGATTAGTAAAAGACTGACCTGGCACCTGAACACAACTTCTCTTTTATCTCCATTCCAATGTGGTTTTCGTCATGGACGCAGCCCAGTCGATCATCTCATCGGATTAGAAACGGACATCCCTGCCTTGGTTACAAAAAGCACGAACACACAGTGGCAGTATTTTTAGACATTGACAAAGCTTATGACATGGTCTACAAACCCGCATTACTTTTCAATATTCTTCAACTCGGTTTCAAAGGACATTTATCTCATTATTTAATAGGTTTTCTATCTGGTAGCCGTTCTTTCCACCTCAGATGTCGATCATCAATCTCCACTCAGCATATTATGCACAACGGACTGCCACGGAAGCTGCATATCACCAGTTTTATTTAACATCATCATTAATGACCTTTTCGCTGACATGCCTGCAAATGCAAATGCAAATTTTATCTTTTTGCGGACGATAGTGCAATTCGGTGCTCAGACAAAAATTACGAAAATTGTTTGATTCGGCTTCAAAACGCCCTTGACAGAGTACATCAATGGTCCATCATATACGGTTTCAATTTTTCGGCCCCCAAATCTGCAACCATGATTTTTAGCAAATGCACTCCCTGCCCAAACCCAGATACACAACTTCACTTTGGACAAAACGACATACCTTTTGTACATTCATTTAAATTTCTTGATGTAATCTTTGATCGTAGGCTTTCCATGCATCAACACATGAAACACATCCATAAAAAATGTTTTCGCCGACGAAATTTATTTCGCTGCATTACTTCCACCCCCTTAGGAACCGATCGTCACACTCTTTAACAACTATATAAATCCTTAGTACTCCCCATCATTGAATATGGCTCAGTAGTTTATGCTGGTGCCAGCCCATCCTCCTTACACATTTTAACACAATTCAAAATAAATTTATCCGTATCGCACTTGGTGCAATGGTCACTTCACCCATCATCTCTTTAAAAGCCGAATAGGGAATACCTCATTTAGCTCTCCGCCGAATGCAACAAACACTTAGATACGCCTCCAAAATTCAGTTTCATGCAAACCACCCGACACACGAATCATTGCAAATTCTCCCAAATTTACATTATCATTATTTAGGTTCAGCCGAAAAGCGAACTGGACTCACTATAACTTCTCGGGTAAAAACGTTTTCTGAATAACTTCACTTCACTATTCCACCGTGGCAAATAGCTGAACGACACATTTTCTATCTCACCACGATTCCAAAATCACAGCTTTGTCCGGAATATATCAAACACAATTTCACAAAATTCGGTCTCGTTATTGCCATGTTCCTTTTGTTTTTACAGACGGTTCGAAAGATGCTCACCTTACAGGAAATGCCGTAGTTTCTGGAACTTACACAAAACAACATCGATTACCAAACGGAACATCAATTTTCATCACTGAATTACATGCCATCCTCATTGCCCTCCGTTATATTCGCAACCGTTTTCTCTGTCACCCCATGCGCAGCGTTCTCATTTGTTCCGACTGCAAACCTCTTTTACAATCTCTTTCGTCACTTTCTTTTTCACATCATCGCCATATTTCGATTTATGAATCACTACAAACACTTCGTCTGATGGGCGTGAAGGTCCGTTTCCTGTGGGTGCCCAGTCACTGCGGCATCCCAGGAAACGAGGAAGCAGATCATCTCGCAAAACAATCATTACAATTACCACACATCACAGAAATTCAGCCACATTTTGACGCCATTAAATATATAGTAAGACAGAACATTCGGCATTTTTTTAATCAAACCTGGACACAAAGTACAAACCATACGCAATTACGGAGCATTAAATCAATCATCGATATTCGGACGCCATCATTTCTAATCAACCGCCACGAATAAAAAGTCCTATCGCGCATCCGCATAGGACACACTTACCTCACACATATATTTATTTATTATGCTTCACCTCGGCCTTCATGCCCATCATGTAACACTCACATTACAGTTCCACATATATTACTATACTGCACACTATACCATGTCCCTAGAAAACAACTTATCGATTACTGCCACACACACCACATGCCATCCTCTTTGCCCTCATTGTTGGGGGACGATCATCCATTTCTTATCAAGCTACTTTTCAATTTTTTACGGGAAACCAAATTGTTACAGGAATTATAGACTGACTTTTGCGATTTAAAACCTTATTCATTTCATATAAACGACGCGAAATGGCCTGAGTAGGCCGAAGCGCCTAATTCAACAAAACAAACAAACTGAACAGGACTGGTTTCAATGTTGCAAGTCAAAGCGGCTTGCATCAATGGTGGAACACATCTGTCGTACTTTTTGTGTTATTGTTGATGATACTGCACATTTCTCCTACTGTCAGTTTACTTCATAAGTACTTCCTCGATACACCCGTTACACGTGGGACGCATGTGAACACGGTGGTTTTTGAGTGGTACCGGCAATTTTAGTATAAAAAGTTGCAAAGAGGTATAACTTCCAAAATGAGATTGTATTTACAGGCGGGAATATGCAGAAAACAGATGTGCAAGTACTGAGATTACCGAAGCCAATACCCATGCAGTGTAGGCTTAGTGCTAATCTCAAAGAACTTCATGTGTGTTGCTTCAATTCTATTTTTGATGTCATCAAAATGTTTTGTACCGATGCTACAAAACATGCCAAAGCTGTTACTTGTTGGTATTCGCTTCCCATGTAACGTTGTAGAAAAAGAAATGCAACACTGAAGGACCGTGTGGCACAAAACACCACACATAATATGAGGTTACATTTGGTTGTTCAATTGCCATTCAATTCAAGTGACAGGACGGAAGGACCATATTTCGGCTTCATATATAACAATTAAATTTATAGCGTTTTTGCTACAAATGCTTGTTTGAAGATCGCAAACTTTACCATATTGAAGCTTTTCAAATATTGAACTACTGACTCGGCCGCAACTCTGCACATCATCGAAACATAATACGATATCATGCCCGACGTGTATTCCAGCATTGTGCGGATAATGGATGGTTTTACGAAGTGGGAATGCACAAAGCTGGATAATATTCATAAACGTTACGAACGACATATAGCCAGTGGCGTAGCCAGGATTGGTCCAGGGGTCCAGGGGAACATCTGAAGAGGGCCCCCTACCAACTGAGGTTCCTCCTCACTCTTTTCAAAAGTTCCTCAGATTTCGGTCAGTTGATTTTCTAAGGACTCCTATATACGGATCTATATATATATATAAGGAAGGATTTTAGGGTCAAGGGCACGCCGGCTAAAGGGCATGACCGGCTACAAAGGCATTCTGCCGGGGCACTGGAAGGTTGCGACCGGGGGGGAATTTTCCATGGACACGTTATATGTTATAGCACCGAACCCTTGTATTTACAATAATATTTCCAAAAGCATGCAGCCTGCATGCATTATGTCGAGATGAAGGTTGTCCGCTTACCTTTATGTAAAAGTATGCAGGATGTTTTTTTTGGAAAGGAAGAAAAAAGGTAACAAGAAGGGGATGGTCCTGAAGGCAGGTGACATGTACACAAACATGTAACACAATAAAAATAGCGACGACTTCTTCATACCCCAGATCAGCAAGAGTAAGTGTCAAACAATCAACGCGATGGATGCGACTATGCGAGCATGCAAATAAATTTTAGCAAGGAATGGTCAATGGTTTCAAAATATTTAAAATTTAAAAAAAAAAAAAAAAAAAAAGATTTAAAAAAAAAAAAAAAAGAAAGCCCCGGGCCCCCCCCCACACACCCGAGGAAAGGAAAAAGGAAAGAGAAAGGGGAAGGGGGGGGGGAGGGGGGGGAGAAGGGGGAGGGAGGGAGGAAAGGGGAGGGGAGGGGGGGGGGGGGGGGGGGGGGGGGGGGGGGGGGGGGGGGGGGGGGGGGGGGGGGGGGGGGGGGGGGGGGGGGGGGGGGGGGGGGGGGGGGGGGGGGGGGGGGGGGGGGGGGGAGGGGGGGGGGGGGGGGGGGGGGGGGGGGGGGGGAGGGGGGGGGGGAGGGGGGGGGGGGGGGGGGAGGGGGGGGGGGGGGGGGGGGGGGGGGGGGGGGGGGGGGGGGGGGAGGGGGGGGGGGGGGGGGGGGGGGGGGGGGGGGGAGAAGGGGGGGGGGGAGGGGGGGGGGGGGGGGGGGGGAAAAGGGGTGTTTTGGGGGGGGGGGGGGGGGGGGGGGGCCGGGGGGGGGGGGGGGGGGGGGGGGGGGGGGGGGGGGGGGGGGTTGGGGGGGGGTTTTGGGGGGTATGGGGGGGGGGGGGGGTTTTTGGGAAAGGGGGGTTTTTTGGAAACTTGGGTTTTTTGGGGGGGGGGGGGGGCCCCCGGGGGCCCCCCCGTGCGCCTATGTATATATATATATATATATATATATATATATATATATATATATATATATTATATTTATATATATATATATATATATATATATATATATATATATATATATATATATATATATATATAA
This sequence comes from Ashinkailepas kermadecensis, assembly GCA_034440615.1. Lineage (NCBI taxonomy): Eukaryota > Metazoa > Arthropoda > Thecostraca > Neolepadidae > Ashinkailepas > Ashinkailepas kermadecensis. The sequence continues at coordinate 42,961 of JAOTOM010001712.1, read as the reverse complement.
ATATATATATATTTGCGAAGATGGTTAAATTTGTCGGGAAATAAGGTACAACGCGCTGGCGTGATTAATGCGAGATCTCCAATCCAGGTCAATAGTCCGGAAAAGCCCAAAGGGAGAAACAAACAATGTAACTGCCGACAGCAACCCGGAAGGAAAACCTATTACGGAAAAGAAAGGGACGATAGCGCATATCTAATGCAGGCATTAGATATGGGTAAAAGTACGAGCTCCCACTTGCAAGGACACAGATGCTTGTTTCTTTTAACAGCTACGCTCAGACATAGCTTAATATGGAGGGTGTTCATAATAATGGTGGGGGTCCAGTGCCGCAGCCAGGACCTTTATAACGGAGACCTGACCCAAAAATGCAAGGAAACTGAGAAAACATTCGGGGCGCGAAGGGCGCCGAAAAATCATAGTTTCGCGTGGTGAAAATCCCCAGAGTTCTTGTTTGGTCCAGCATGTGTTGGTTGCTAAAGGGTCGGGTCCCCGTGCCCCCTTGGCTGCGCCTCGGGTGGGGCCATATTGTTGCGCCTTTTCAATACCGTGAGCCTTTCTTAAAATCAGGCGTTAATACTAGTGGAGAAAGACAAGTGCAGGATTTCGGATAGGGAACGACTAGCATCATGCCTAACCAGATATGCAGAACACACAGCATTCTGCAAATTATCTTTTCCTTTCTTTTTGCTTAACCGGCATTACCCGGATTCAAAGCGAAGCAACTGGCACCGCTGGAGCGACCGTAGCTGCTGGACCAGCTGTGGTGAGGCCACTGGGACAGCTGTAGCCACTTGGACGGTCGTCACCGCCAGAACGGCTGTGGGCGTTGGGGCGACCGTGCGGTGGCACCGTCAATGAGGTAGCTGTGGGTGACCTTCCCAATGCTTGGCGGCATCTATGGCTCTCAAAGATATCGTATCTCCTAGACTGGCCCTCAGCATTCCTCGCGCCCATCGCCAGCTATCAAGGACTCTCCTAGCTCTCAGAGGGCCCCAATCCCTCCGGTACCCATCCAAAAGCCCAGGAACATTCCAGTTCAGTCCTCTCTGGCTCTTAGGGGACCTATTCATCTGTCAAGAACTCTCGATCTGGCATGGACCATTCAGTCCTCGACAAACTTATCTCGCTTTCAGAGGAATCCTGCAGCTCTGAGAGAGGCCTAGCAATTTATAACAAACATCGCCAGCTCTCGGAACTCTCCTCAGCTCTAAGGTGGCGCTGTTCCTCCCTCTTGCTCCTCCTAAGCCTCAGCAACATCACAGTCCGGTTCGCTCTAGCTCTCAGGGGACCTCCCTAGTCATCAACAGTCTATCGTGCTGGCAATGACATTCCAGCTCTGAAACTGACGCTCAGTGTTCCTCACAATCATCGCTAGCCATTAGGGACTCCCTTTATGCATCAAGGGGCTCTGTTGGTGGTATAGGGACCCCTTCAAAGCCTCTTGGGCACCCCAGTCCAGTCCACTCTAACGCTCAGTACCATTTTCAATCGTCAGGGATCCTCTCCAATTGCTAGGAGCCCTTCCCAGCCATTGACAGTCTTTATAGCTTAAGGGTTTTCTTGAACTGACATTAGCCCTGAGTATTCCTCACAATCATCGTTAGTATGAGGGAATCTTTAGAACTTTCCGGGTGCTCTGTGAGCCTTTAAGGAATCTCTCAAACTGCTAGGGTCCCTTCCCGGTTATCGTCAGCTTTTGTAGTTTCAATAACATCCTAGCTCTGAAGCTGGACATCGGTATTCCTCACCTCAATTACCAGCCAACAGGGAATTTGTTTACCTCTCTGGGGTCCTTGTTCATCAATTTTTATGGGCCGCTCTCACCATCAGAAGAATCACGGTCCAGTCCTCTCTGACTCCCACGAGACCCTCTTCATCCCTCAGGGCCCTCTGCTGTTTGTAGGGACCCATTACACTTCTCAATAATCATGTCTCGCTCTCATATCGGGGCACTTCAGATCTGAGCTGGGCCCTCACTAGTCCTCTTCAGCTCTGAGGGGTCCTGTTCATCCCCCAGTGGTCATTTCAAAACCAATGAGCATCCCAGCCTTCTCTGACTCTCACGTGTCCTGTTTATTCCTCAGCTGTTTGGGGCCCATTCTAGCTAAGACTGCTCCTTCCAGCTGATATAAGCATTCCAGCTCTCGGCCGAGTTCTCTCTTGTCTTCACGGCCATTGCTAGCCCTCAGGGTGGACGTGTTCAGGTCTTAGGGGCACTTTCCACACAAGCTGTTAGATGCGCTAAACTTTACTTCCGTTATATATCTGTCCCTCAGTGTGGTCGACTGGAGGGCCCAACGGACTTGCCAGGAGGTTGGATGCCCCTTTACCCCTTGGAAATGGCACTACTGTTTAACAGCCCGGGCCCTTCTCATGGGTTTAGATGCCCTTTACGTAGCGCCCGGAACCATCCGCTTCGGCCCGCATCATCTCCGAAGCTCTTCCTAGGCCTGAGACCCCCTGTCAGCTCTGAGCCCCTCTCCATGAGCGTGGGCCAAAGCAGACTAAGTGGCTCTAAACGTCCGGCCCTGGGCCCTATCCGTCGACTCAGGGACCATCCCTCACGCTCTAGACACTCTCCGTCGGGTCCAAGCCCCCCTCTTCAAAAGCTTGAGCCTTCTCTATCCCACAAGGGCGGTTCCGTCCTTCATCGGCCCAGGAGCATTTCATACCGTCTCTGGTTCCTCTCCGACGGCCCGGGGTCCTCCAATGGCTAGGGGTCCTCTTCGTCAGCACAGGGGACTTCCTTAGCGACTCAAGGTCTTTTCTGTCAGGCCGAAGGCCCTCTTTAGACAGCTTGGACCCATCCGTCCATGAGCTTTTCTGTCGGCCCGATGTCCTCTCCAGAAACTAGAGCTCCCTCCGTCATTTCAAGGGCTTTCTTTGGCGACCCAGGGCCTTTTCCGGCAAGCCGGGGACCCCTTCTCAAACGCGTGGACCCTGTCCATCAGGTCAGGGGTCCCTTCTCGGCTTGGGCTCCGCCGACAGTCCAGGGGCCCTTCATATTGGCTCGAGCCCTCTCCGTCAGCCCGGATGCCCTTCCAACTATCCGGGGCCATCTTCGTCGATCTGAAAGCCCTTCACGTTAGCCCAGTCAAGAACCCTCAACGTCTTCCTGAGGGTCACTCAAGACTTTTCGAACTATTCGACTATTCGGAAGAGACTGATTCGACTGACTGAAGGGAGTCCTAGCAGATTGCTAGGACTGTAAACTGTGCAATATACAAAATTTTGAACACTGCTGCAAGCTTATCAACTACCTGTTGATGCTGCTGTCAGTGGCCTAACTTTCAATGTTGTTATTCTTCCCAATAATTTCACCCCAGGATAAATTTAATGAAGATGTTGAAATTCTAAGTACCTGAACACTTAGCCTTAGTTAAGACTCAAGATTTAGTCCGTAATTAATCAGAATGTCAAATGACTGTTGGAACTCTGGGACTGTTGTTAGCGGCTCTGGGTTGCTGTGTCAGCTGCTGCTGCTGTCAGTGGGCTCAAGCTCATGTTGAGTCCATGGATTGGATCAATGTTGGGCATTCCATGTGGTTCAAGGCTGACAACCCACTGCTGGAGCCTGTGGTGGGGAGGGAGAGCTACGCTGGTCGAAAAATCCACTTTCAGGCACTATTGGAATTTAAGTCGTTGTTCGCGGCCCCAAGGCGTTGTGCAACTCAAATCGCGGCGCCCCAGATAGAGCAGACAGTGTAGAGTGTCGGTAGCTCAGTGGTGAAGCTGAGCACCTGGTGTGCCAGACGTACGAGGTTCGATTTCCAGCGGTGCCTGCACTTTCTGCCATGGTGAGAGGCAGGCGACGCCATGCGATCTCAGCTGTTGAGTGCGTTGTAAATCTTCAACCAACCAGCGGACAGAGTAGGCAGTAGATATGCTGACAGAGCAGCAGTGTATTGGAACGTCTTGCTTGCAATACCCCAATACCCAAAGCTGTTGAGTGGATATTCAGCGAGCGATCTTCCCTATTCATGGGCGGACATAAATTAGGATCAGAACATACTTCTGCGTTGCATTGGGAATTTACCCTTCTGAAAGTATAGCAAAATTATACCTGTTCGTGTAGGTCCAGAAAGGGTTCTTGGCGACGACAGAAGAAGCCCCTGTAGGTCACTTACTGGTCATATTCATATCTCTAGAAGGCCCTCCAATTCTTTTTTTTTAAACTCCAGGAAGCTCTGCAACTCTCCGGGTCCCTCAAGTTCCAGCGGTACTCAAATTGTCAGGGGTCCTCCAACACTTGCAAATGTCAGCGAACTACAAGCGATCCATGGAGCGAAAAGTGGCCTCCCGACGTTAAGAAGCACCCCAGCTTTATGAGGTCCATCCAGCTCCAGCTTGAAGAGGCGTCTCGAACTTCCAGGGGAAATTCAAGCGTGCCCAAGTGCTCCTCCAGCTTCAATAGGCTCTATAGTAGCTCGAAGTCTGTACTTGATCTTTCGGGAGAGTCACAATGCGATTTAAGAAATGCAGAAATGAAGTTCGATATTTTATCGTTCGGAGCAAAAAATGAAAAAATAGTGGTTTGCCCATAAAACTCTACATATCCGTTCAAAATTAGGCACGCATAATTGTTGTTGTGCTACTTTATCGTGACCTAGTTTAATTTGGCATATAACAGCATATTACTGAAATGCAAGCCTTTTGACGCTCGATGCACGTGATAGGATGATAATTTTATTCATCTGATCTTGAGTGTTCTGTTGCAGAAATGTTCTAACTGTTGAGGGCAAAGATTAAACAGAAATGGCAGAGATGTCTCCAAATTATAGTAGGTAGCTCATTCCACGACAAATATAACATTGAAGTGGTCGAAATATCACCCTACACTTCATATTTCGATGAAAATATTTATATATGAATAAGTTGTCTTGATAATCAAGCTATGCAATTTTGAGAACGGTCGAAGCAACGGTTATGAAGTCATAGCCTCGTACATTTTTGGGAGGTCACCTAAGTGTTTGGAGGCCTGGAACTTAATGAAGAGTAACACGAATTGCACCAGGATATATGTCGCTGAACTCATTATGATCCACTGCATTTTGCGTCAATTTTGACATTTTTGTTCACGCGTTTTTTACATCGTGAGCTTGTGACCTAAGATAACGTGACCTATTGTGACCCTCGAGAAGGTAACAATGCTATTTTGGAACTGCAGAAACGACGAAGCGTGATTTGTGAAATCCTAAATCGTCACTTGTAGGGAGAAAAGTAATATTATTGTTTTCGCCTTGTGCAATATATGTCTGCATCAATGTCAGCATATGAAAAAAATGTATGATCGTATTACACCGACAACAATGAAATATTTATAACGCCGCCAACCACTGTAATATGAACTTTCTGGTGTTTCAAACTCCATATTCTGGAACCGAAATGATGAACCACATTGACTGAGTAAGCGCATTCACCTTGAACGGCTTGAGAACAAATTTGGCGATAACGCATCCATTGACACATGCGGAGCTTGAAATAAATCGAATTGGATCATGAGCCGTCTACATCGGTGTAATAAAAGAACGTAACATAATTACACCATGCAATGCAATACAATAATGTGCTGCAGTACAGTATTATAATGTAATGAAATGTAATTATCTACCGATCTATAGATCACCCAAACCTTGTCAGAATTCCAATTCAAACTGATGAGTTGCCGATGCGATAATATCAATCCACACAATCTGCATCAGCGCACACGATAACACGTTTCACTTCACCCAGCTACCATTAACGCAAGCCCCGCATCGGTAAACAGTTCATGAACTATTATGGTGTTGTGGATCACTGGTGCGGACATATGGTACCTCTGTGTTCCCTTCACCTGATGGCTTTCGAGAAGCGCTCGATGAGGTGGGTCGTGACGTCCATTGCCTCCTGCTTGATACAAATATGAACTTGATGCAGCTGTCTAACGTGTGCGACAGATACTCAAACATGTCCTCCACCGTCAGTAGCTGGTTGTTAAGCGGGTGCTTCAGTCTCTCTTGAGCCGCGGCACGCTTGGCTGTGCTCCCGATGCCGTCGCAAGCGCCCTTTGCATGATATGTGACAAAATAGCCACTCACAGGGTACCTACCCCAAATCTGTCTGATAGTTGCATACATGAATGAAGTTATGCTTATTCGTACATTATGCAGCACTGCCGTCTGTGACATAAATATTTTTTGGAAGTCAGGTACTTCGGTCCTAACTTCTGGGATAAGCCGTTGCAGGAACACATGCACGATGTCGGTGTTGTGCTTTGTGCTGTCAGAGATACAACAGTAACTCTGATGGCACAGTACCTCGTCCTAACTCCAGTACATTACAAACGGGTGCACTGTACACTGGGACGAATCCCAGTGGAAGCCTTGTGCTGTATGTTGCACCACAAATGAATAATTTTCAGCAAAACCGCACTGGACAATCACTTCGCCCTTCTTGGCAGCAGCCTTTGCGTAGGTGAAGTACTGACCTTGTTTGTCATCCACAAAGTGGTGTCTGGTCAGCTTCACGATTTGCTGGCTCAAATATCTCATGTTTTCATCTTTGGTCTAGACTATGTGAGTGTACACCTCTACGAGTGTACAGCGATGCGTGCTAATCCACTGTGTATACCCAATCTCATTATCCATGTCATCATCTGGGGCTGAATCACCTTCGCTCTCTTCTTCTGATTCGTCCGCGAGGATAATCCTTAGAAAGTTCATCACGCCGTCTTCACCAGGGCAGTCCTCAGCATTATGCAATCACGGTTTCCTATGCCACATACACCGCTATCGAGGAGGTAACGGTATTTGAGACCGGGAAGGCCGAGGACGGATATGAGCAGTTTTGGGTTCTGATGATAAGCGCACACCCACACTGAGTGCGTCCCACTGCTACCTGCCAAGACGCAATGCTTCGGACGAAGGGCAGCATAGGATGAAAAGCCGGTGCAAAGGTTTTCAGGGTTCTGCTTGTATAGATCATATATTTCACACAAGTTTCCCGAAACAAGTTATTTCTGATGACCTCAACAGACACCCCTGTTAAGTGATATCTAAAAAATGCCCGAGGCTACAACTCTTTGACCGTTAACCTGATCTTTCTAAAAATGGCACAGCTAGATTCGGCGCATTAGATAACCTCACAATTATTTACATCAGCATACAAAATATTGGGTGATATTTGGGCCTTTCACTTGTCGATTTGCCGTGGAATGGGCCATGAACAAACCAGTAGAAAATCACGGAAAACGCCGAACAAGAAACGTAAGCCAATCGTGCATAGCGGCACGTTTACATTGCTGGATTTGTGTATACTTCCAAGCGTCTACATCTCGTTGACGGTTCGACATATTTTTCACGCGTCCGCTATACGGCTGGGTAAATCCGTCGGCTGAGGCCGGCCGGCCGGCGGACCACGCTTCCCCGGCGCGCTTATCAGTGAGGTGTCGGCAATAGATAAAGACATGAAGACATAAAAGATCAGTGCAACTATGAGCCACAAGGGCCCTTCTTGGTTGCACTTTGTACACTGAACCAGTTGCCCACCAAATATGTCAATCAACCCTCCCTGGAATACAGAAAAACAAGCCCCCTATTCTTATAATGATAGTCTATGCCGTTTTTAAAGATGTTTAGTGTGTTGCTACTGACAATTGTTCCTGGCAGCTGGGTCCAGTGTTCTACTACCCTGTTGGTGAAGAAAGACTGTCTTAACCTTGTCCTGCTGTGATTAACTTTAATTTTGAATTGGTGACCTCTAATTGCATCATTTCTGTTAAATTCAAACATTTCCCTGAGATATCCCTGTTCCTGACCATGAGCAAATTTAAAAACCTCGATGAGATCTCCTCTCAGCCTTCTATATCTAAGTGAATACATATTCAATTTCTTCAATCTTTCCTCATATGCCAGGTTGCCTATACCATTAACCATTTTTGTTGCCCTCTTTTGTACGCTCTCTAAAAGCCAACAATCTTTCTCATAACTAGGGGACCAAGATTGGACACATTATTCCAAATGTGGCCTGACATATGCACAGTAAAGCTTCCTGATGACCTCCTCACTTTTGTATGACACATTCCTCTGTATCGCCCCAAGCATTCTTAGTGCCTTCTTCCTGGATTCTTTGGTCTGTTCTGATGCCCCCAATTTTGTGTTCAAAATAACACCTAAGTCCTTCTCCTGCTGAGTCACAGATAGTACTTGGCCATCCATCAAGTATGGCGCCTTCATATGCTGCCTACCTACATGCATGACTTTGCACTTATCAAAATTAAACTTCATTTGCCATTTTCGGACCACTTCACAAGCTCGTCTAAGTCGTTCTGCAGCAAAACCTACTCATTGTGCCCTGTTATTGTCCTAAAGATCTTCAAAGCATCCGGAAATTTCAAAACCTTACTACTTAGGCCACATTCAATGCTATTCACAAATATAATGAACAACAGTGGCCCCAGTACCGACCCCTGAGGGACTCCACTAAGAACATTTTGCCATGATGACTTTGTACCATTAAGCATCACTCTCTGCTGTCTATCTGAAAGCCACAACTCAATCCATTTTAGGATGCTACCTGCAATGCCATGGACCTGAAGCTGCATCATTAACCGTTTATGGGGTACCTTGTCAAAGGCCTTACTAAAGTCAAGATATGCTACATCAACCTGATTTCCATGATCAAATTGTTCTGTAGCAAAATTGAAAAAGTCCAAGAGATTTGTGAGACACGATCTCCCTTTTCTAAACCCATGTTGAGTATCTTGACTCAACCTGTTTCCTTCCAGAAAACTAACTATTCTATCTTTGATAATTGATTCGAGTACCTTGCAGACTAGGGATGTGAGGCTTACTGGCCTATCATTTTCAACTTTCCCTCTTTCTCCTTTCTTGAAAATAGGAACTACATTTGCCCTTTTCCAATCTGTTGGAATTTCATTTTGTGAAACTGATCTACAAAATATTATACTAAGTGGAATTGCCAGTTCCTTTTCAGCTTCCCGCAATACCCTAGCATAAATTCCATCAGGTCCTGCTGCCTTGTTTGGCTTTATTTTTCTGATATAATTGAAAACAACATCACTATCAATGAAATCAACATTGTGTATCTGATCACCTATCACTGAACTGTGGTTCACGGTTGGCAAATTTGATAACACAAACACACCAGATCGGCGAGCCGGATCTGGTGATATAACACAAACACACACAACAGATCGGCGAGCCGGGGGTACAGTGGACAAGCCCAAGGCTATTTCATAAGCTGAGACCACCAGACGCTGGCATAACCTTGGCCTGACCTTCAGACCAAGAACTGGAGACAGGTAGTGCTTGGACGGGTAATCCTAGCGCTAGCATCATTTGCTTTATAAAAAAAAACAGCAATGTTCGTGAGAGAATCTTCAGTCTTTTGTGCTATTGAATTATATTTCGCAGAAAATTACAATCAATTGAAGTTTACAAAAGTATAGGAACCTCAACAACTAATTTTAGCTAAAAACATAGCACAACGCTTTCATTTCCTGAAATAAAGCCCTGTTCACGGAACCTGCGGTCGCTGCGGCTCAGCGGCCAAAATAGTCTCCACCTACCGAAAGTCGTCAGCAGCGGGACGCGCCTGAACGCCGCCGCGGCCCGCCACGGTCAAAGCCAAGGGTCAAAGCATGCGTTAGATCATGCACGCGCTATTCCAGTATTCCCTGTATATGCATTTTTCCATGTGAATATGGTGCGTCTCGTACAGCCCTTTCCAAATCTGCCATTAGTTCTGCGCTACCCCAAATACTTCATGAGAGATTGGGCTTAACGTGGTTTTTCCCCATAGCCCTCAATGCATTCTGCCCTCCAGGCTAGTTCACGGTTTTGCCGCTTGGCGGCGCCACGGCTGATGGACCCCCCCCCCCTGGGACAAGCCAACGTTCAGCAGGGGAGGGGAGAAGGGAACGAGAATGTGCGCCTCCCGCCACGTCTCGACACGAGAACTGCATTTTATGCATGCAGAGCGGATTCAAACATGTGCTTATCCCGAACATACAAAAACAATACTAAATGAAAGCGGGCGATTCGGTGATATTTTCTCACTTTTCGGAGTGGTCGAACACCAAAAAGCGCAAGGTTTAAGATCGATGTAGCCTGCCGAAAAAGAGATCAAATTCTGAAACTCATATTCCAGATGCACAGAAGATCAACGCATCGAACCCCGTTGTCCGTTTTACTCTACCCCAAGACCTGATTTAAGCGGGGCGGTCAAAGTTGTGTAAACAATCGACCTTTTAAAAACAATTCAATCGAGTGGAGGTTGAACTTTTTTTTCGGTCAGGTTGGGTCAGTTTATCAGTTCCATCTTTTCAACCTGATTCGGATGGCAGATGTTTTAACCCTCGCCAGTATTCGGCATTTTACCACCTTCGGTCGTATAGGGGGGGGTACGAGCCCACCCCCTGGCGATTCGAAACCGTGCATGTTACGAAAACGAACAAAATACCAAAGTTATAGATTTGGCCAAGATCTCGCGATTGGAATTCAGTATGACCTTCTAAGGTCAATGGTTGACCTTCCAGGTCAGGTCAAAGGTTTACAATTGATTTTTTGGGGTATTTTCCGAAGAAAATCGTCAGTTATATCGAAACTACTGTCTAAATATGCACGACATGGCCGGAAACATGTTTATTGGGACCTTGCGAACATAACGACATGTGACACGATGTGATCGGACGAATATGTCATACACCAAATGAGGTCAAAGCCATGACCCCAAATATCCAACCTTTTGGTGTTGGATTCAAGAGTGGTTCCAATTTCGAAGTTTAAAGTTCCCCAGGGTAAAAATGGACGCTGAATTCGAATTCAGCACGAAAAATTACCGTAGGTCAGCTAAAAAAGATCGAAAGGTCAAACGAGGTCAACCGAGGTCACCGATTTTTGGAACATTATTTTTCCAATGGGAACCCATCTGGGCATTGCAAAATTGCATTGCAAAACACATAATACCAGTCGATGTAGGCCACAATGTCATGTTTAGGTGCGATAATCACGTATTTGTTGAAAACTGCTCGGAGGTGCTCCCTTTTATGACCTCATAACTCTGTGACCTGACATGACCTCCCAAAATAATTCACCAAAAGTTGTCAAAAGGTTGCCCCAGAGGGTACTGCAAATCTCAGAGCGATCCGTTCATCGGTTTGGAAGGAATACACAAAAAACCTTAGGGGGGGGGGGGTTGCACCCCCCCCCCTATACGGGCGAGGGATAAAAGGGTACTCCCCTTAACGGGGCAAAAGGGCCCAAAAAAACTGGGTCTGACAGTGGGGTCAAGGGATTATACACTGACAGAACCTCCAGCTTGACGTTCAGATTACAGAATTTGACATCCAAATCCTGTAAATGCACTTTTGCACTGTGAGTGTACTACTGGATAGAACTGCTTCGAACTGGCATACTTTGACGTAAAATGTTACGGTGCGTCTGCTGGTGGACGAATTTTTGAAATCGGATAATTAGGGCGCCCCCTAGGGGCAAAAAAACGAAATGGCGTAACGCTATGGGAAAACGTAATGTTCGCCTAGCACCTTAGCTATGAGAAATTGTAAGAACAAATGCAATACAGAAAGATTCCGTGATCAATTTGACATCATAGGAACAACTGAAATTTCAAATTGGTCAGTAACTTTTTGACTCAGACTCGTTTCCACATTTCCAGACACCCAAAAAGTGGCAAAAAAGTGATGCATGTCAACTTTGGTGTCCTCTACACGGCAAACTAAGAGAGATAGGGCTGCTGGGTGTGTTGCATCGTATAATAGCCCTCCCGTACTATCCGACCTGATCAAAGCATGCTCAGCAAGTTGCAACCTTTTGAGTTATAGGGGTGCAAAGTAGGGTACTTTTTGCAATTTGTCGATATTAAACTGGCAGTTGCCGCGTGAGTTTTAAGAGTTCAGGGGCCGGGTTCACAACGTAAGGTCTGCACGGAGGTCTTTCCCAAAAAAATATGAAAAAAGGAAAAAAAGAAAGGTTTTCAAAATTTTGAAAATTCACTTTAAAAAAAAGACTTAGAACATTCTAGTTTGATGCATCACATCGGCCATGGCGAGATTCTTGTTGTGCTGAAACTTGGAAGCGGGAAGTCTTCAATTTTAAGAGTTATTACACTATTTCGTAAAATGAGGGGAAAAGAAACAACTGTTTGGGTCATAACATTTTAATTTTTGATCTCTGCCAAAAACAAATCACAGATTCGTGATCAGCGTATCAAACTAGGCCCGAAAGCCGTTTCAAAAATATGACATGGATATTATAAAAAAATCAACATATTTGACATTGCAACATTCATGTGTACATATAATGACCCCCTCACGGCCAAAGTTACCGACCGATTTCCAATGTTAGAACGGCGATCGATTCAGCATGGAGAGGGATTTCTTGTGTTCTCCTATAAACCACGAATCCCTTCATTTTCACTTCGGCCGTAGGGGGGAATATCGGTGAGATTTTGAAAATTCAATCACTTCCCACTCCGGAAAGAAAAAATATCAAATTTGTTTTTCTTGCTTTTTCACATGTGCTTTTTTCAGGAAAAAAAAAAAAAAAACATCGCCCGATAACATTGCCCACCAGAAGCCGTCAAAAGTTCCCATGTTAAACCCAAGGAAAACATTTTTGGAAAAAAGACGTTCAATTTTTGTTTCTAATTTGTCTAGTAGTATGTAATAGGACCCATTTTTCATGGCGGATCCAATGGTTCTCGACAATTGAAGATCCGTCGGTAACCTTAGAAGTTATGACCAAAAACCCTGATGTTCATTCCCAAAAACATCGAAAATTGGGAAAAAGCCTCTTACGGCATGGCCCATAGCGACTTAAGCGTACTTCGGATCGACATCCACGACACAGCGTTCGAAAGGGCTTGAAAGCCGCTATTAGGTACATTAGAGAATCGTCTTCCCTCTCCCATATACAAGGCGTCAGGGGCGCGTGAATCTGGAAAAAAATCGTCTTTTCGTCATTTTCATTTATCACCCCTGGCACTCTGGATTTTGGGTTTTTGGGTTTTGGGTTAATGTCATTTTTTATCACAAACATGTTTTTCCGGTATGTCAATGTGGAAAAAAATCCACAAAATGAAAATTTTGAACATTTTGATTTCCCAAATGTTTGTGAAAATTGTCAATTTTGGGGAAAAAGCAAATTTTCGTCCGTCAAGGCCTATCATTTGATTTTGGATCTAAGAAATCCATCGGTAACTTTAAGAGTTATTCAACTTTAAGTTTGCAACATGTTACCTTCCAATGCTAAGACAACGGAAACAGTGTTCCCTTATAATTATCGTACGATACTAAGTTACCGGTCAATTGCACGATATGGAACACCAACGGTACCGCAATGGAAAGGTCTGCAATTCACCAATGCCATATAATGCTCTATCTCATATAGGCAAAGTACTATGGGCATTTGAAAATGACGGATTAAAAAAAAATAAGTTGACTTAAAAATAGAAGATTTCGAAGAAAACCAAAATTCGTATATCGCATCACGTAGCCAATGGACACCTCTACAACATTGTGTTAAGTTGAAAAGCATACATTGCAACACTTGGGTATATCTCATCCTGAAAGCTCTATACTCGTCCAAAACTTACATACGAAAATTAAATATAATATTATTAAATTATTATTAAATATAATATAATTAAGTATAATTTCATAAAAAGTTTTCGACCAAAATTTACAAAAGTCACGGAAAAGATGCACCGTGGCGAGCTCTTTCCACCGGTGTCCTTGAATGATGATTATCTCAGTAATTGCTAAGTGAAAAGCTGTTTCCGTAGAAATCCACTCCGAATCGCCCAATTCATGAACTGCTCTGGCGTTAAAAAGTCCCACGCCCCCTCCCAGGATGTCAGAAAGCATCGTCAAATGACCAAGCTTCACCAACTGCGCAAAAGTACTAATTTTGACAAGTACAATTTTTCCAAAATTTTCGCAAAATATTGACAATTCCGAAGTGGGCCACGACCACCGATTTCAAATTCGCCACAAATTTTGGATTTGGCCATTTTCGCAAAACCACTCCGAAAAGCGCAGATCGAGCTGGTTCTCCAAGTAAACGCCGAATAGCTCGTTTTCATTTACCTAACTTATAGCCCAGGTGTACAAAGGACCGCTGAATCGAATGTCGTTGTCCGTTTTCACCTACCTATGACACCTGGTTTTGTGGCGCGGTAAAAGTTGGAAGAAAAGTCTGCTTAAAAAAACTTCCGAACCGTGTACATCAGCAAATTTAAGGGTAGTTCTGGGCAAGTCAGTTCTCCCAAAGTAAAGTCATCAAGTCATTAAGAGCTTAGACTTAATAAGACCCACAAGGGCCCATCCAATTAAGTCTTTACATGGAAGATACAATAATCCCGGTAAAAAGACCCACCCCAACCATCACCAAATCCTAAAGGAACCATCCACCAACATCCCACACACCTATCAATGCATATCTATCCTAGCTATCCAGCCCTATTCCCCTGATCCCCTTCAACACATATGGATTTAATGCCCTACCAACAATTTTCAAACCGCATCCATGCCCGCTTAAAGGGGTCTGTGACGTGCACATCCACCTAGCACAATTCTCACCCCATCCACCACAAACCAGAACTCCAAAACAAGATTTTCCTGCTTAAAAAAATTGTCCACCCTACTTTTAAATACATTCAATGAGGAACTCCCCACAACATCAGCAGGCAGCCTATTCCACTGCTCAGCCACCCTTTGACTGAAGACCTGTTGTCGCTTAACTGTCCTACACCTCAACTTGTATTGATAACCTGAATTGATGACCCCCATGTGATACTCTAAACTGAAGAGCGTCATTCAAATTGACCTGATCTAGTCCTTTAACAACTTTGACCATTTCAATCATGTCCCCCCTTAATCTCCTATACTTGAGTGAGTACATATATAATGCCGCAAGCCTTTCTTCATTTTCTAAGTTGCCTATTCCACTGATGATTCTAGTTCCTTTGCGCTGCACTCTTTCTAACACACACACACACATATATATATATATATATATATATATATATATATATATATATATATATATATATATATTTTTTTTTTTTTTTTTTTTTTTTTTCTCGGTAGAGGCTCCATGCTTGTACAGAATATTCCAAGTGGGGTCACACATATGCTAAGTACAGTTTTTTTCATGGCTTCCTTGCTCTTATATATGACACTTCTATTAATGAGTCCCAGCATTCTGAGTGCCCTGTTCCTAGCTGAGCTACATTGTTTTTCTGCTTTAAGGTCTTTTGAAACCAACACACCTAAGTCCCTTTCCTCTTCAATAACATCCAGTTCCCTCCCTCCCATTGTATATCTGAAAGTCTCACCTCCAGACCCCAGATGCATAACCTTACACTTATCATAGTTGAAAGACATCTGCCATTGATCAGCCCATTTTTTTAGGTCCTCCAAGTCTGGTTGAATATTACTAGTGTGATCACTACTGTTTGCCACTCCTACCAGCGTGATGTATTTCGTAGGCCTGCTCTCGATAGGCTCATCAGAATTATAGAAGGTTATCTGGTTTAGAAAGTTCTAGGATCCAAGTTAGGT
Source organism: Ashinkailepas kermadecensis (assembly GCA_034440615.1). NCBI lineage: Eukaryota > Metazoa > Arthropoda > Thecostraca > Neolepadidae > Ashinkailepas > Ashinkailepas kermadecensis. The sequence goes on along the minus strand of JAOTOM010001712.1, from coordinate 27,378 downwards.
TTCAAAATTTGGTAAGATATAATATACTTGCTATGTTTTGAAAAGCTCCACAGAGTTGATAAATGTTGGCTTGAAGGCTGATTGTTAACTTGCGTGCACTCTTAGTGCTATGCAGAATTCCTTCGAAGTACTAGTAATCGATCAGGAGGATCACGGAAAGTCGACTGATGAAATATTTTTTGAAATCTAACAATTAGGGCGCCCTTTAGGAGCGAAAACCTATATATCGTAAAGCTTTTAGTTTACACATTTTAGTCTCATGTCCCCGGCTCGCCCACGAACGGAGACGTCACTTTGGACGTACCTCTGTCTTGCTTCGGGAAGTATTAGGGGATGAGTCCGACATTGTTCAATCAGGAAAGCTTTTTAAATTCCTCTTGGAAGTTAGGTTTTCCGTGATTTACACCGGTCATTAACATGCTGCTGCAGACATGGCTAGCACCAGTTTTATTATGAACAGATTCGACATCGTCGTATAACTCGTTATCCGAACTGACGTTCACTCGCTCTTATGTCTAATTGACTGAGTTATGGGCGCGAAATGACCTATGCAGTCGATGCGCCCCTAAACCACAATAACCAACTAACTGTGTGGCTGACACTGGGGGACTGGGTAACAAGTAACCAGACGGCGTTGTGTGGCTGATGGTGGGGGACTGTGTAACAAGTACTCAGACGGCGTTGTGTGGGTGACGGCAGGGGACTTTGTAACAAGTAACCAGACGGCGTTGTGTGGCTGACGCTGGGGAACTGTGTAACAAGTAACCGGACGGCGTAGAGTAGTTGGCGGTGGGGGACTGTGTAACAAGTAACCAGACGGCGTTGTGTGGCTGACGCTAGAGGACTGTGTAACAAGTAACCGGACGGCGTAGAGTAGTTGACGGTGGGGGACTATGTAACAAGCAACCAGACGGCGTTGTGTGGCTGACGCTGGGGGACTGTGCTGTATAACAAGCAACCAGACGGCGTTGTGGTAGAGGACTGTTAAAAGTAACGGTGGTGGACGGTGGGGACTAGTAACAAGTAAAGACGGCGTTAGCTGACGGTGGTGGACTTGTAACATGCAGCGATTGACACCTCCGCACCGCCCACTCTGCACATGGCGAAAATGGCAAGATTCATGCTGCTTGGGATAGCCAAGTGTGCAACGAGGAAGTGGCCTTGTCTGGAAATGTCAAGATATTTCCCGATATTTTTTTGTGGCGTCACATTTTTGTACATTTGGTACATGGTACAAATCGGTGTGTCGTGTAAATAGCAATGCTAGCATAGGTCGTCTACTAAATCGAACCGCCGGAAAACGGTTGTGCCTTCGACAATCGAATTCAGGATTTTATTAGTTGATGTGATGTTTAAGTCTGCAAAATTCATCGTTTTTCATGCTCTTCTTCTTCGTCTTCTTGCAGGAATTGAGCCCGAACACGACGGGATCAACGGCAGCCGTCGGTAAAGGAGCCTTGAGAACGTCTGCACATGTTGTTTTGACTACAACTACTGCTCAAGGATATTCGAATTTGTCGCACACAGTCGGAAGCGCGTCATTCGCGGCTGGGACCACCAGCATCCGGTATAACGCATAGATATGGGTATTCGCCACTTGGAAACTTTCTTGGAAAACCATGGTTTAGCCAAGAAATTCCTTGTTTCGGAAGTTGTAGCCTCTTTCCTGAAATCGAATCCAGGATTGCTGAAGCTCGCTGTGGTCGATGGAAACAACTTGGCTAGATTCCTGGCAAAGGAGGATCGCATGCGGGGCGGGCAGTGGCTCCACCTGCACGTTCGTCTCGAGAAATTCGTGCGACAAATTCAGTATCACGTGGGCAAATTAGCCGTAGTCTTTCACGCGCTTGGAACTGTTGTCCCGAAGCAGTTCGATCCAAGACGTCATGCGAATGATGAAATCGCCATCATGGAGACGCTGAAGAAAATGGAAATGGAAAATCGTCATTCACTCCCCGATGTTCTTCACGAGGTACCCCAGACGGCGGTGTATGAACTACTGCCGATTATGCTGAAGAATATCAGTGCCGATGTCGAGGTTGTGGATTCGTATCGCAGGGCCGATGGGGTGGCTCACTTCGCGAAGCGCAACTCAGCCGTCCTGATACTCGGCCAAAACACTGATTTCCTGATGTACGACGTGGACAGTGCCTATTTATCGCTGAAACACCTGGACCTCGACACGTTCACCACCGCGCACTACGATCGCAAGCTGTTGGCAAGGTTCCTGGATGTGCCGGTCGATCGCCTGCCACTACTCGCCACTCTGAGCGCAAGCAGCAGCGGCGTCTACCCATGGGCAGAGTTGAAAGACCTCCATTTGAACATTGTCCGGGTTAGTGCACGCGGCAGTCGCCGTCAGCGTGGCGGTCTAGCGCCATATGGTGCACACCCGAGGCCTTATCTCGCCGAGTTCCTCCAGCCGCTGGCTAGGCTGTGCAGGGAAGCGAGTGGACAAAGCGGCGAAGAGCTTGCTGAGTCGATACATGCATCGACCGGAGTACAGCTGTCTCCGAGGCTGATTCAGGAGAGCTTGGATGTGTTTCGACTTTGTGAAGTGGAGGTGGAGCCCGGGTCTGAAGGGCGAGACGAGGTGGAACCCCACTTGGCGAAAACGGTGAAAGCAAGGTCAAACGGCGGCCAAGGGACACGGCTCCTGCTTCGCTTGATGTGGGGCTTCGAGCTTACAGATGAGCCGTACTACCAGGACTTTGTCCGGTATTTCCAGAAGGAACTCCACCCCAAGTCGTCCATGGAAGTCTTCAAGGGGCTCACGATGGCAGTGTTGAGCGTCGCTCTTCCAGCATTGCAGCTGAGCAGCGTGACATTGCACGACATATGGAGTGACAGCGATCGCGAGGAGCTTACTCAGACCGGCTGGCTCGCAGACGCACCCGCCCCGTGCCTGAGAGACCTGTGGGGCGCGGACGGCGACAGCCACCTGCGCTGGACCACCTTCTGCCGAATGGTGGACCCGACGTGGACCGTGGACGCGGTGCGATCGCTCGAGCGCCGGCTGGTGGTGCCGGTCGCCGTGCTGCGTTACCTGCAGCGGTACGGCGAACAACAACCGCCGGCGCCGCTCCGACAGAGCGAGACGCACGCGCTGCTGCTGACCGCCATGTCCGGCCGGCTGACCTTGGACGAGGTCGACGACACGCCGCTGCACGGCCTGACGGTGCGCGTCGTGTACGCCACCAACCTATACATGCGCGGCGTGCTGACGGTGCTGCACGCGCTGACCGTGTGCGGCTGGCCGCTGGCCGCCGCCGACGCGCTGCCCACCGCCTACTTCGATGGCCGCCTGTACGACGACATCCTGCACCGTCTCGAGTCAGAGCGGGCCGAGCGTATGGCGGCCGATCCGGCCGCGTACGCCCGCGTCTGGCACATGGTGACCGGCTCGCAGTAGCGGGATAAACGTCGACCGGCAAGGGTGTCCGCACCGCACCGTGTTATCCGCACCATCGTGCACAGTTCGTGCGCCCAGGGGACGAGTAGTCTAGGGGTAAGTTGCCCGTCTCGCAATCGAAAGATTGTGGGTTCGAGTCTCACGTGTGGCTACTTTTCGCCGGAGACCAATCGGCGTGATAGATTGACGACGCTACATGACCCAACGGTCGACGTGTCGTAAAACCAATAACCACCAGTTCGTGCGACTAAAACACCTAATAACTAACTAGCTAGTGCGTGGCTACTAACGGCTAACTAACGGTTCGTGGCTTCCAGTTCAGTGCCTGCACACGAGTGAACACGTGTCGCTGTGCTGTGCTGAGTATGTTGCTGCTTTACGTGGTGCACTGGCCTCGCTGGCGCCGCCCATTCGATGTGATGTGGGACGAGTCACGAGTGTGATGGCGACCAAGCAGGAGTGTGACGTGACAGCCTGGCAAGAACAGGCTATCAAGCAGAGGCGCAGCCAAGGAGGTGGGACCCGGCCCCGTCGCCTAACACTAAAAATACGCTGGATCGAACGGATAATTTTGAGATTTTATCACGCAATGTCATAATTTTCGGCGTGCGCCGGAAGCTTTCTCTGTTTTGCCATTTTTTCGCGGGTCGGCCCCCTAGGAAGACCCTGGCTGCGCCACTGCCAGAAAAGATGCTATCCGCACCGTTATGTACAGTGGTGGTGTGCAAGCTATGTGATTGCACGCAAAGACATCTCGGAGCTATCAGCGATATCGAGTGGATTCCGCGTTCAATGCTTTAGGGGTGATCGTATCGTTTTTGCGCTACATATGTAAGGAGTCGTACATTCTTTCGGCACGAAGAATACATTCTTTCGGCGTACATTCTTTCTTTCAATATATTCCTACCAGACAGGGCCGCAAGCGGCAAGACGTCGAGCGAGACCCCGGCCACCGGCCCCCGCCATGGAAAGTTCCATGACTTGTTTGTTAGGAATAAACCCACCCGAACCCGACCGTCGCGGACGCGTCCAGATCAAAGGCGGCAACTAGATAATCTGGAATAACATCAGCTGCGCGTTTGGACAAACAAAAACTATAGGAGAAAAGCCGGTCGACCATGAGACAGATCAGCGACCCCCAGTGGAAATGTCTAGTTCCAGCAGACCGTCATGAAGGCCCCAGGCGGCTTCAAGAACCACATAGCCTAAGAAGAAAATGCACTCCCGCCAATCAAGAGCCAAAACTCAATCCGAAGCCCTGGGAGTGGCCAGAAACGAGAGGGGGCGGGGAAAGAGGAAATCAGAAAACGAGCACACTGAAGGAAGGACGCTCTCACACTCACCGACGGGGCAGTATCAGGAAGAGTCCAGGAGGGGAAGACGAGACGAACGAAGAGGCCAGCCGTAGAATATACGCACTGAACCACCGGCAAAATGTGAGTGCCGTCTATGCGAAATGACCTATGCAGTCGATGCGCCCCTAAACCATACACAATGGGTGCCGTCGGTCTGCCATGCCTTCTTCTTTCTTCCAAACGTTTTCGGACTGACCTCATTTCTATGACAGATACTGCCTCATCAACTGCAGACAGGAAAGGCTCTACCCCAGATTCATAGTCTCCAAGGTTTCAATTCATCACAGCTCCAGCAGCCAGCGGGTCCGTAAACAAGTTAGCAAATTTCAAGCTATCATGTTGCGAGAAGAGATTTCTGATGCTTACAGACATCGAGCCTATATAAGAAGAAGTCTGCGCCGTTTGGGGCGGCGTTTGTCCTGCAGCTGTCCAGATTGGTGCTGGTTGTTGGAGCAGTGCCACTGTCTCCTTCGTCATGAAAGAAGCGCTTGCAGACAAAGGTTAGTCAAGAAATTTGAATCGCTTCAGAAGCAGAGTCTAGTAGACAGCAGCGGCTCAGGCCGTGGGCTTGCACTAGGGCACGGGACTCTGTCAAGCACTTGTCTTCCGGGAAGTACCCTCCTGAAGGTACCGTGTCCAAGTCGCTTGCCTGAAAATGCCCAGAAGATCGAGTCTCCTGTTTCCTCAAGTGTTGCAGCAACGGAAGAAGAAGTCTCCAGTTCGACGCTTCGGCCCAATCAGAGCTCTAGGGACTCCACTTCACTACCCCTAGAAACCAGTCATCTCTTGCCTGAGGAGTCAGAGGAGGACAAACACTGCGGCCCAGTGAAAACAGCTGTTTGTAGTGATGTTGGTGCTTCACCACGTAGTGTTGTCGATTTTCGCTGCTGTGCGGACAGGGTTTGGTGCGCTTCGTTGTTTAGTGCGTTCGTGCCCAGCGTTGTGACTGTTTGGAGCTTTGGGTGGGCTTTGGCCATGCGTGGGTGGTCTCTGTGTTTGACGGTCTCCAGCGTTGTTTCTGGAGTCAGAAACTGCGGCGTGAGGCCAGCAGCCGACCGCAGCGCACCACAAGAGGACGAACTTCACCTAGGTACACGTTCATCGTACCAACCACCTACGCCACTCCCGGATAAAAATAATTTACTTCACCACGCGGCTACCAGTGGAGAGAGCTCGGGTAGTTGCATTACTTCTGGCACCCATGGTACGGACACCAACGGCGATGGCACTGAACAATATCGTACAAATCGCACGTCTAATCTAAGTAAGTTACCTCTAGACTCAGATATATTGGGATTGCTTGACAAAGGCCCCAATTTTGCGTTAGCTCAAAACGTAGATCGTAGCTGCTTGGAAAAGGCAGAATCAGGCGTAGAAAGGGCGATCTATGGTTTGCGGTGGAGGAATGTGAGGGAGACAAAACAGCAAACTGTACCTCAGGTACCGCAGGCAGGCTTATCACAAAGCACCTCTAGCACAGGTCATTCAAAGCTTCGCCCCATGTTTCCCGACACTCCTGCATACCAACCACCGAGAGCCACAACTCAATTAGAATCTGAGTGGAAAGATTTAAAAACAAAAGTTTTAAAAGCATATAAATATCACAACAAAGCATCGAACAAAAGGTCGGACAATTATGCGAAACAGAGGGAAGTACTTCGGGAAATGAAAAACAACGATAATGTAATAGTAAAGCCGTCAGATAAATGAAAAGGATTCGTCGTGCTAAACAAAACGGATTGCATTGAAAAGGCCAGGAAAATAACGGACGATTATCAGAGCATTTCTTCCCAACCAAACCCTACCAAACGTCTCGAAATCGAAACATGTACTATTATCAAGGAAACTTTATCAGGGAAGTTACATAAAGACACAGTGTTATCTCTCCTTCCTCATTCCAGCCGCACAGCGGAATTATACGGGCTCCCCAAAAACCACAAACTAGAGGTTCCACTGCGCCCTATAGTGTCGGCGAGTGGTGACCCCCTAGACAAGTTATCTTGGTTCTTGAGCAAGATTCTTGTCCAGATACTAGCGTTGGTTCCCGCCCATCTGACAAACACGGAGTCGTACCTATAGAGGGTGAAAGAAACGTTTCCTACCAAACTTCAGGTCAGCATACACCTGCCAATATTTGATGGTGTCAACATACAGCTATCAGTAATTGATTGCGTCAACAGTTACACCTACACATCTTAGATATCTCAACAGCTTTGCAAATTCAACAGTACCTATGTAATTACCTATGACTCTCAATGTCATTGAGATGATGGGGGACTTCACTCCCATCAAAACCAGTTTTCTTTTGGGAAACCAGTGCAAAATTTTCCCTGACCATTTTTATCAAAACTATCCTAGCCTATCTTCTGTTTCTATTCTTTTTAAAATGATTTCTGGTGGGAATAATTATCCTGTAACCTTAATGACCTTGATTTTTTTCTGACATGCGATATCAGGCAAACATTCAACATCTACCGTCAATCCATTGCAGCTATAGCTCATGACTCCTTCAATTCCAATTATCAGCCTTCCAATTATGCATTATGTACAATAACATCATACAAAATCAACATAAATGTTCCTGACACATTAGGTACCTAATTGTTGATGCAAACTCCACATTTGCCAAAACTAGGTAGATTGCAGTAGTTTGTGGATCAGTGCCAGTCATAAGCAAATTGAAATGGTGGCATTTGCAAAAAGGCACCAGTTTAATTGGAACTCATTTCAACTTTCAGGTATACCTACCTAGCAGACTTGTGCTCGACTCAAATTTTTGGAGTCGGCTCACATTTGACTCATGGATCTTGAGATCCGATTCAGCTCATGATTCACAGCAGGTCAAAATTATTCGATTCGACTCAATTCAGACTCAGAGCTACAGAGATCCGATTCAACTCGCGACTCAAACATAAATTTGAATCGATTCAGATCCGACTCAATGGTATCAGATTCATAAGCCATATGATTCAGTGTGCACTGCCCACACATTATATATATATATATATATATATACATATATATACCTAATGTGAGGTGAAAACAAAGTTATAGCAAAAATAATCTATTCAACAAACAGTTTGATGTCAATGCATCTTCATCTGTGTCTAATTAAAGAAGGGAATTAGTATTTATCTGTTGAATATATTATTTTTGCTATAACGTTGTTTTCACCTCACATTATTTATCATCCGTCATGCACTATAATGGTTGGTATATAGGATATATACAGATAATTGCATGTGCATGTAGTAATTGACTCAAAAACATTAACAAGATGAATGGTTGTCAATGCATATGCAAAGCAATGAGTGCATAATACTTCAATCCACATCGGCATGATGCACAACCTGAATCATATATACCTGCCACACATCACCTAACTTCAACATAACACCCAGATCCTGCACTGCAATAGGTATCCGCACATAATACAATTGAGTTGATTTGTGGCCCCCACAAAGTTGGTTTGGAAAGTGGGCTTGAAGGTTTCCCTTCACCATTGGTTTACACTCAATTTTACCAACTTTCTCTATGCTATCTTTCATATTTTATGGTAATATAGGGTACTTTGATGTATTCTAATTGAAAGACATATTGTTTAGCTTCAGCAAAGGGTTTGAATGACCTAAATGACCCAGTAATAATTGTCCTGCCTAACACTGTGCCATTTCCAGAAGCCTCGCCATCAAGCACCTCCAAAATAAATGCATTGTTCCCGATATTGGCAGGCTCCCTCTTCCTCCATTTTATGTGTTCAAGTTGTTACCCTCGTTCAAGAGCAGAAGAAAGGATAGTCAGGGAGGGGGGGGGCTAAGTGCACCATAGCTTCTTCTCCCCAGTGGGAGGAGTTTCAGTCGAGTTGCAAGTTTCATGAGCGCATTCCTAGATCACAATGGTGTTGTACATAAATGTTCAATTTAGCATGCATCATCAATAATCCAGCAAGATTCATCAACGAAGAATGCATCATGCCCTGGGTCTAGCTGGCCTAGAAAAAAAAACTTTTCAACAACTGCTGTATGTCAATGTAGGTAGATAGGTACATGTTTTGAAAAATAGGCTAATCCTAGGTTTTTGGGTTCCCGAACATTATCCTCTCCAGAAAATTATTTGTCTTCTCATCTGGAGGTTGAATTTCCGTATAATTGGAGATCAATGTAAATTTTGATTCTTTTGAGTTTTTATTTAGAATACACGGTATTTTAACGTAAAAATGACGATGCGACCATTCATTTTCTCCGCAAATGATTACTTTTCAGTTGGCAAAGAAATAAACGATCAAAATCTTCACTCTACAAATATAGCACATCGCGTACAATCATCCGTACCTGGTGTGTCATAGACGTGGTAAAGAAGAAACTAAACACTTTATGCACTAGATTTAATACTCTTTGACATCGAAAACTTTATGCTTCTGCCTTAATTCGACATTTATTTCCGATACTTTATACTCTAAAACCGACGCGTCCACAACGCGACCAATGCCGGAAATTCCTTGCGATGCTGTAATATTTAAGGGCAGTGCTGTCCAACACATCCTCGAAGGTTTAGTATGTATATTTAGTAAGAGGAGAAGTGTCTTTAATACGAATATTTACTAAACTCCTTGAAGTTTAGTATGTATTTTTACTAAAGTTATCTATACAATGTCACACATATTTGATGACGTCATGGCCGAAAAATTTGCTTCGGACGATTCTGGTTTTCCGGTTAGGTTAGATTAGGTTGAGTTATATTATATCATGCTATGATACATTTTATATATTATGCTATATTATCTTAGTCTAGGTTAGGTTAGGTTAGGTTACTTGTGCCTATGACATCATCAATTGTAGCGACCGCCATTGACTTAAATGTAATCATTTGAAAATGAGTGAAATGAGTGATCGCATCGTCTTCATCACGTCAGAAAGCATACTATTACATACAAAAATTCTTTAAAAATCAAAATTTACCTTGACCTGCAAATTTACCAATTTCCTAAGTTATTAACTTTTGACAACGAACCACTGTGATCAAGTAAAAGTGCTCAAAATTCACTGAACTGTGTGCAAATTGAGTTACGATGCATGAGGTTTGAAGAAAAATATCTTCCATACTGGATGACTACAAAATATTCCTCTCCACATTCCGGATTACAATGCACAAATCCAACCTTGTCTATGCATGATAATAAAATGTGTCGGAACAAATGCTCACTAGAAAGAATGGGACAAGATTATGACTCACCTGGTGAGCAGAAGACAAATATATTTGCTGGGAAGCAAGTTAAAGTGGCCATTGCGTATGATTTGATGAAAGTCTTCTGCAACCAAATTGATACCATATTTTAACAAACTGAATGACATCATGAGGGCTTGAAGGAAAACTTCGATCTACCTTCTAGTAAAGGTACCTTGGGTTTTTTATTGTCACACATACCAATGCAATTTTGTTCAGTGCAAATGCCTGTTGCAAATTCCAGGGTCGTTTCGGTGCCATATTCTTTTTCACAATCACATCCCATTTCTGTGTTGTGTTCCTGGCACTAGGATTGACTCATGCTTGATACTGATTGTGATTACCAAGCTTAACATTAATACTCATTTGTAGTTATTGTTATCCGTTTTTGGTAAATAACTTAAGTGCCCCTCATTCTTTACTCAATGGCAGCTGATAAGTTGACAATTGTAATGCTTAGCGTGAATAATTATACTGTGTTTACTCCCTACTTTGTGTCATGGCATACTATTCACAAAGATACATGCTTTATATCATTTGTTCATAACTTGCATTTGAGTCACAAGACTCAAATGACTCATTGTGACTCAAGTGATTCACTCGTGATTCAACTCATTTAAAAAAAGAAAGATGTGATTCAACTCGCGACTCAAGATATGTTTTGGGGAAAAGAATAGATTCAACTCTCGACTCATCCAAAAATGATTGATTCATGAGTCGATTCTTGATTCAACTCGAGTTGAGCACAAGTCTGCTACCTAGTATGGTGCCACTGAACGAAGAAGTCAAAGTTGTGATGGGCAAGGATGTAGCCTTTCACCTCAACCTGAGAAACACTAAGCATGTATTCCTCACTTCAGTTTTAGCAATGCATCACCATGAAATGCTGATCAATATACCATTAGGTAATGCTTGTTCATACAAATGTATCAAATATTTCAGCTCTCAAGATCAAGATGGCAATGAAAATGGAGATTGATAACTGATGGGGTTCAAGTGCTAATACTGAGTTGGGATATGCTGTATGCAAACAAACTGTTAGTAAAGCAAAGTACTACAGATGTGTTGGAACACATCGAAACTGACACCATGGTATGCATTATTTAATATGACTATGTTCTTTTCTCCATATACCAATACATCGGTAGTCCAGAACTGTATTCGGCACGAAAATGCTTCTTTGTCATGAAATTAAGGAAACAAGACGCATAAAAACAAGGGAGTTTCATCCATTTACCTGGCAGGATCCAGAGGGACGCGATGAAATGTCTTATCAGGGCACTTTCGCTTAGAATTCGAGCAATTTAACGCACCACACCACATACTCCCGCCCGCTGCCATGGCCGCGTCCGAGCGTTTAGGGTGCGTTTGCAGCTCGGATAATAATTTCCGCGAGGACGGAAAATTTTCCGTCCGGCGTTCGGAGCTTACAACCGGATCCTGCCGGGTTTACAAATATCAAACACAAATAGTGCGCTCGTGAGTCAAATGTGGTGACCGTGCTACACGTCGCACGCTTGCTCGCATCGCCAGTGTGCTTGCCGTGAGTTCAGGAGTGGTTGACGGGGTTTGGGCGGGTCTAGTAGAAGTTTATTCATCTGGGATGAACAGTCCAGTAAACATGCCGATGGCGACATGTGTCGAGGCGAGCTTGGCATCTCGTTAACGATATGCCGACATCGGGAGGTTCTCGGCCCGACATCGGTATACTGACTTGGAATATCAAACACGGATGTTGATTTATTAATATTATTAGGGGGGTGGGGCGATACATGAAAGCAATGAGCAACCCGAAATGGATTGGGGGCACACTCCATTGGAACCCATGTTAAAAGTTGAAATTATTGGGTGGGGGCAAAGCAAACATTGATGGGAAATTCCCCTTCCAAAGTACATAAACCCCCTGATATCAACATATGTTGGGTTCAATTCAAGATATCAATAGCGGTCAGCTGAAGTCGGACCGATGTCCGACATTTCACTCCCGGGACGATAGCGGGCCCCTAGTGCCCCGACAGCAGTCCGACATCTTCCCGACATCGGCCTCACGTCGGCTACATGTCGGCTGATAAATCTGATAATAAGTCTGATAAATCTAAACAGTCTGCTTCGGATCAAATTGGTCTATGGCACGCGGGCATTGATCTCTGAAAATGCGCCATCATGCGCCAGAAGTGCCGCTAATGCTAGTGACGTCACACAGATCCTGTTGATTTCGTCTGAAAAATTTTCCGCAGGATCCGGATAATTTTCCGGATCCTGTGAGCTTCGAACGGTGAATTGGTAGATCGGATCCAAAAGTATGACGTCACACGGAAATTTTTCCCTAGGATCCGAGCTCCAAACGCGCCCACTTACCCGAGAGGTTTTCACGGCGGTTACGCAAACAGCTGTTGGTTTCCAATCCAGGCGTACTCATGGGGACATCAGAACCTCTAATACTCGAAACCGATAATGCTTCAGAACCTATAATACTCAAAACCTATAGTGCTTCAGAGCCTCTAAATCGTCGTCTTGGGGGAATTTTCAATACCTATAATACCCAAAACCTATAATGGCTCAAACCATATAATGCTTGGAACCCATAGTTGTTCAGAATATCTAATATCCAAATGCTATAATGCTTCAAAGCCTCTAATACTACGTCCTGTGGGATGTTTCAAAACATATCATGCTCAAACCATATAATGCTTCGAAACCTATAATGCTAAATTCCTATAATGCTTCGTTTCAACTAATATTCAGAAAGTATAACTCTCGAAGCATTTAATGCTTCAAAACCACCAATGCTCAAAGCCTATAATGCACAGAATCTATGTTCAGAGCCTATAATGCTCAAAACCTATAATATCAGCTGACGACTGCATGTCATAATCGACCGTACGGTTCACTCCACGTCACCACCGTAGTCTACCAATGGGAGACACCGCGTGAAAGCTTCCAGGTGCATCCGCCAGAGCGGCGACGCATGTGAGTGTAGGACATGAATTGCTCGCCGCATTGGTCGCGTTCATGCATTTGGCTCGTGAAGAGCGGGATGTCGGAGTGGATGCTCCCGGAATTGAATTACTTGTCGGTGATTTCTAAGCTGAGTCACTGGTTTTACGAAAAGGTAATTTCAGTGTCTAGGCAGACCACACCAGGGGCGGATCCAGTTTTATTGACCGTTCAACCTGCCACCAGATGGCAGGACAAAAATTTAAAGATGGCGGCTACATTCGAGATAAACAATACGCGTACCGTATTGCGTGATACTGTCTGAGCTTGCTTTAGAGGAACAGATGGATCCTACTGTACCAAAAGTATCAATTGTGCAAATATCAGAGTATATCGGCGATAAAAAGCGTTGTGCCATTGAGGGGGAAGCCGAACTAGATGCAAGACACATTATTTCTTGTGGTACGATTGGGAAAGAACCGGGCAAGGTTACGGTGCAGGCACTCTGCATAAAATCTAGCCACCTACGCGAGAAGCCCGATGAGCTACATGCTGTGGTGGAGTGTGGGAGATTCAATTACAAATTATGTACAAATTACAATTTATATTAATTCAATATACAAATTATGATGGTGGATACCAGTGTTGTGCGACGACTAGCAGGTCAATCAAAATATTACTGTTGCATAGCATTGCTTTTTTTGGTTGGTGTTGTGCTAGCAATACCAAAAGTGCATGAGCTTCCAGCCCCATCATCATGGGTTAGGCTATGGATGTACTTTTCAAGTTCATCACAGGTGTTCTCCTGTAGAGCAGCTCCAGCATTGGGCTGGCTGATCAAAACCTACCTTCCAGACAGACTGCAAATCATGGCAGACAGTTTCTGATAATGTACTAGATTGAGTTGGGTGCCACACCCAGCTGTATTGAATTTTTTATTCAACGACACAATACAAATTTGAATGATTTTCCACTCCCTTCTTCTTGTGCTGCATATTTTGTATAGATACTTCCTAATCACAACACCGATGTCATTAAAAAAAACATGCAGCCAAGTTTCATGTGCATTCACTGGTGCTGTATTGTGAAAATTATATTGATGTTTACCCTGTGTTTTGAACTGAATTTCACCCTTTTGTGGATCTACACTGCTAAGTTTCCACTGGAAACTTAGGCAGAAAAGTATGAGAATCTGGATGATATATCAGTGATGCAGCATCCAGGGACTTGTGCAAATTTCAGTGTAATGAAGCATCAGTCAGCAGTGTGCAAATATACTGGTGCTGGTGCACATCAAGGCGTCTGTCATGCTTTTCATCCGGGCAGACACCCAAGCCTCAGGAGACATTTTAGAACACTGACATAAATAGGCCTTGACAATGCATACCAGCACCAATGCATATTTGTAAGCTGATGCAGACAATGCATCAGGAGGCAGATCTACCAATTGTATTATGGCAGGGGGCATTTTTTGAGGAGAGGATTCATGTATCCAGAGGTAGCACCTTTTCTACCTTTCAAGGATTCTCTCAGCAGAGAAACACTGAGTGGGGTGGGTGAACGTAGTTTAGTGCATGTGCAAAAACTACGATTAGCTGATCCTAATACCGCTTGGGAACCAACAAAAGATGTCGACGAACCAAGTGATAGAAAATACCTAGAGAAAAAGTATAAGTCAGACCGCATCACATCTGAACGTATTCAGCCCCCAAGGTTAGCCAAGCGGGCCGAAGCCGGCCCGAGCAGTAGGCTAGATGATAGCAGCTACATGGAGGTCGACGTGCCGTCCGGAACAATGGCTGCTGACACCGCAGTACCCGAGACGGGAGCGGGCACGCCTGACTCAGCGCCACAGCCTCCGGTCGTGTCGGGCCGACAGGAAACGGGGCCAGCGCTCACCCCGCCCCCGAACCGGATCAGACCCCAGCCACTAGCAGTGATTCCGAGAGTAAACTGCCGTTGTCCAAAGTGGCGGAACATATGAAGCGAGCTTTGCCAATGACTAGCGAATCAGAAATTGAAAAGTTACATTCACCAGTAACGAAACGTGCAAAGACACAGAGCAGTGACTCTGAATATAATATACCTTTATCAGAACTAGCAGAACGCATGAGAAACTCAGCTGAAAGCCTACCGGGAGTTCCCCAAGAAAAACGACCTTTAGAAGTAACTTCGGACAACGACTGCCCCCCAGAAAAAAATATAGATTCATGATAACACGTCATCTTCTGAATATGATGCTAATGTTGAAGATATAAAACTTGAGGCTAGCAAAGCTAGGATTTTCGTAGCTTTCGTGGAGAAACAGAACGCAATGATGCTGGCACAAATGAAATCGCAAACGGAATTGTTCAAATCGATGTTGGAGTAGCTGACGATGCTACTGACTGTGGACCTGTGAGTCACTTCAACTAGTATGACGTTGTATTGTAAGGCTCAGTGAAGCCACCTGTGATGGCGCGAGTAGCGTCATCTTTAATGGATTGCCCTGTACAGGCATGAGGATGTTACGTTGGACGCTGTGACGTCAAACCAACTGTTGTCTGAGTATAACACTAGTTTTCATTTGTTGCAGAATGACGTGGGTGGTTAAAATAATCCATATCCTATTGTTCCTTATACCTGAAACTACCCACGGAGCTTTGTTTTTACCGCGCGGTGCAGTGTACGCTCCGCATGAAGCCTGGAATGTGCACATCCCAATTCCTGGAATGTGCACATCCCAATTCCAAGCCATGAAGTGTCGGAAATGTTGACTGACATGAACCACAAGTTGCATGCGTTTGAAAAATGCATAACTCAATACTTATCCGAAGTGTTCGAGATTTCCAACACGAATCTCCCATGCCACAACTTGTCACTAAAAACAAAGTTTGACACAGGAAAAGTAAAATACCTTGCTCTTAGCAGACACAAGACTAGATACTTGGAAATTGAAGAGGACACTCATATCTGCCTGCAACAACAATTCACATTCTGTCACCTTCACAGTGCCGAACAATTCACTGCGACCACGTCATCCTGCGTAAAGTCTTTATATTTTCGCGACTCAGTGGAAATCGCAACTCAGTGTAAAACACTTGTCTCACGGAAAAGTACCCCGAGAACATTGGAAGTGCAACAAAACATTTGGCTAATGATCACTGGAACTCCGATAGAAATTCAGTTGATTTGCGGAAATGGCACATTCGATTTTACTACTACAGAACCCGCACAATTGGTGCATTTGAGAAACGGCTGCTCGTTACTCTCACAGTACTTCAGAATCGCCACCGTGAAAACCCAGGCGTCCAGCTTAGACGTCGACCATGTCGAATCACTTCGCAGGCAGCTGACCCGTCTGACCGAGCTGACTGAACAAAACATCCGTGCATAACTACCCCACCTCGAATCCGACACCGAGTCCGAAGTCCTATCAAGCCTACCAGACCTAAATGTACACCTCTCACATCTGAAACTCCAGTTACGAACTATACGCGAACTTAGTTATCATGCTAGACTGAGTCACTCGGCATTAGTAATCCCGGCGGCAATCGTGATGGTCGCAGCTGTCGTTGTAGGCGTGTATTGTGTGTCGAAACGTAAACAAAGCTCTGTTCCCGCCACAGACACATCTGGCCTCAATCCAACTCCCCATCCACCCCTACCGCCCGGTGAAGACGTCATCGTGATCCGTTCTGGCACGAGGCCAGAGGTCACCAGAGCCGCCACCCAGGCATGATCTGACGGACTGGTCAGCCTGCCGCAGGACGCCGACCGAGCCGCTGGCGCCACCCCGAGGTCACTGCATCTGGTGACTATGAACTGCAGCACGGCATTAACGGCTGTTGAGGGCAAGGGCGCCTGTGACACCTGCGGTCATCTCATGGAACGCCACACAGGAGACGCCTGTGGAACGAGGCCTTCTGTTGCTACCTCGGTCGACGGAACCGAGAAGCTGACTGCAGAATCGGCGCTAATGAGCGCCACCGACCAGGAACCTGCCGCTGAGAACGCCGTGAACGCCACTACTGGAGCCGCCCTGGTGGTTCCGGCGAGGGCGCTGCTGACTTAGCACGTGCAACCCTCGCCGCCGCCGTTAGCGCGGTCGGCAGGGCCGGCCGGGGCCGCGACGCTGCCGACTCCGTGAAATCCGAGACGACTGCTGAGCCACAGATGGCCGCTGCAGATGGGCCGGCCGGGCCAGCGACGCTGTCGACCCCCGTGGAACCCGAGACGAGTGATGAGCTACAGATGACCGCTGCCGATGGGACGCCGACGTCAGTCTGCCTGTCAGTCATCTGTCAGTCATCATCTATCACCTGTCAGTCATCTGTCAGTCATCATCTATCATCTATCACCTGTCAGTCATCTGTCAGTCATCATCTATCATCTATCACCTGTCAGTCATCTGTCAGTCATCATCTATCATCTATCATCTATCATCTATCACCTGTCAGTCACCTGTCACCTATCAGTCATCTGTCAGTCATCATCTATCATCTATCACCTGTCAGTCATCTATCGCTCGCTCCCGACGTCGTCTATCGCTCGCTCCCGACTTCGTCTATCGCTCGCTCCCTACGATGTCCATCGCTCGCTGGCCGGCCCGGACGGCTGCAACCGGGCCGTCTATCGCTCGCTTCCGACGCCGTCTATCGCTCGATCCCGAAGCCGTCTATCGTTCGCTGGACGGCCCGGACGGCTGCACCCGGGCCGTATATCGCTCGCTCCCGACGCCGTCTATCGCTCGATGGCCGGCCCGGACGGCTGTACCCGGGCCGTGTATCATTGCCTCCCGACGCCGTCTATCGCTCGCTGGCCGGCCCGGACGGCTGCATCTTGGCCGTCTATCGCTCCCTCCCGACGCCATCTATCGCTCGCTGGCCGGCCCGGACGGCTGCATCTTGGCCGTCTATCGCTCCCTCCCGACGCCGTCTATCGCTCGCTGGCCGGCCCGGACGGCTGCACCCGGGCCGTCTATCGCTCGCTCCCGACGCCGTCTATCGCTCGATGGCCTGCCCGGACGGCTGCATCCGGGCCGTGTATCACTCGCTGCCGTTTCCGTCTCTCGCTCGCTGGCCGGCCCGGACGGCTGCACCCGGGCCGTCTATCTCTCGCTCCCGAAGCCGTCAATCGCTCGCTCCCTACGACGTCTATCGCTCGCTGGCCGGCCCGGACGGCTGCACACGGGCCGTCTATCGCTCGCTGGTCGGCCCGAACGGCTGCACCCTATCGCTCGCTGGCCGTCGCTCGGCCGTCTATCACCCGGGCCGTCTGTCGTCCATTTTCCGTTTGTCCCTACCTAACATAGTTCTGGAGATCTCAGGGGAGGGCAGACATCTGCCCCCCCCGGACATGCGAAGTTGGCGCGGACCGCCGGACGTGCGAGTGTTAAAGCACAATAATACCTTCTTGTCTTCATAAAATGACTGCTTATTGAGATATAAGCACAACTTGAAATGCTTATGTCAAAAAGTTTTCATTTTCAAAAGATATGAATTCAAAATTATTTCAAAGTACATCGAGACACAGGAATAACATGTTTTTTAACAACCAAAAGTGCCATAAATAGTTCTTCTATATATTTACCCAAATTGCATGCTTTGTGCATACTTGAAAATTGGTAAAATGCAACTAGGTTTTGCATACTTTGAAATTGAAGAACAAGCTTGCTCTAAATCAGGCTGTTTTTTTTTGTTGTTGGCTGGACTGATATGTCCGTCCTGGAGACTCTAGTGAATGCATGGAATTTACTCAGCTGACTAAGCATCACATCAAAGCCCAGCAAGAACCCACTGGTCACTAACAGAGTTCCTCGTTGGGCTTTCGGTTCTAGTATTTGCCACTTATCGTACCTACCTAAGTGGGTGAGAAGTAACTTGCCTCTGTCCCACAATTCCGCACATTCCCTTATTTTCACGACTCAATTGGAACAACTTTGTGCAAAACATGGTCCGATGTACCTCAAAAGTGTCTCTCACACAGCGACATCTATTAAGAGTAGAATGAACTCCACTCCAAAAAGGCCGCATACCCTGCGCTTGTTATGAAACGAATGTGCACTATATCGCGACATTTGTCAGAGGCATGCCTTTGCGGACCGGTGATAGAGCTATTGAAGCTAAGATGTAAATGTGAACTTCATTTTTCACTATAATTAAGAATCACGAATGCATTATTGTTTCCAGTTTTTCAACTTTGCTAGCTTCCAGTGGATGAAAGCATCATTTGTACGAAAATAGTATACACAAATACTTCCCGGCTCTACTCGGATGAGGAACTGCATTACTGCTTTACATGGGCCGACCGCCCCTGCTTCCAGCTGCTGCATTATTATTTTGCTGATTTTAGCTGGGTGGATACACTGAACTGATTGGGTTGAAGCTGATTCTACTGGAAGGACACTTGCTCACCCAAGTAACATGCTACCCGAGGTCCTGCTTGCTCCCCTTCGGGATGGCAGAGATCATGTCCTGGGCTAATAGCGCGCCCTCTACCGAAGTCGCCGTGTTGCCCAGGCCATGGACTACGTAACTTGTCAGGATGTAGCGCTTAACATTGGATACTTATTTTATGTTAAGAAGCATGGTATATAGGTACAGTACCTAAACAGTTCTAGTCAGTTTTCCGAAGGGGTGCGACTCCCCCCTCCCCACTGGCTGGCGCAAGTGAGAGGCAGCGCCCTAGCGGCCTATGTATTCCACCGCCCTTGCTGTGCACAGCTAACAGTAGATAATTGCGATCTTTCTTGACATTCATTGATACGTCCCATACTACGGTGCACGACAGGTGACTGTTCACCACGTGCTTCTGTTCACGTGGAAGGTATTCTCCCCTCCCCATTGCTACCATAAATGGCACATGTGAGTACTGACTGCATATTCGAATGGAAACATGAAAGGCAGCCGGTAGTCTGGCGTCGGGACCGCGTCTTTGTTTCATATTCCATCAACCCACCTTTGTGACCACCCGAGGTGCGTACAAAATGCATGGTACCGCCCACCCCTGCGACAGGCGGTCTGCTAATGTCTGCGGCCGCCGCCGCTAATCCCAGGATTCGCCATGACAGATCACCACTGGACGCTACGGGCTGATGGCCACCCACCGAGCTTACCGAACACTGTCACCGCTACTGCTCAGCATGGTGTCCCTTTGTGGTAACCGTGTCCATGTCTGCCCATATCGGTTAGTCTAGCGACTGTTGGATACAGGACATAATAACATTTTATATCGTATCACCTTGTCCATCAGACTCGAAAATCTGAAACATTGACCTTGCATATAAGACCCATGGACTTGGCCAATTTGTTTCAAAATCCTGGATGCCTTCTGTATGTTCAGGCACGATCCATTGGAAGGCCTGTGAATGCTCAAAAAGGTTAAATACATACTATTCGCGAACTGAGCATGTCCTAATGACGAAAATATTACTTTTGCCAAATATATGAAAGTTGATTCGCGAAAAACATTGTGTTGTTTGACTTTGCAAAAGTACGAC
Source organism: Ashinkailepas kermadecensis (assembly GCA_034440615.1). NCBI lineage: Eukaryota > Metazoa > Arthropoda > Thecostraca > Neolepadidae > Ashinkailepas > Ashinkailepas kermadecensis. The sequence continues at coordinate 6,971 of JAOTOM010001712.1, read as the reverse complement.
CCGCTGGTTTGGTGCCCTTTCTATCTACTACAGGTCGCAGAAAGCTAGGATGCCCCATGACTGTTGAGATGGAATGGGATGCTGCATTTCTGCTGGCCAGGTCCCCCTGTGCTGCACAGGATGCTCTTACAAGACCAGGAATCCTTTACAATTACTGGGATGGTATTCCCTTCGGGATGCCCAAACAACTGCTGGATGCTTCTAAATCTCATGGGATACACCTACAACAGCTGAAGTACCCGCTCTGCAGATTCAGGGATGTCCTACAACGTCTGGGGTGTCCCTCTGCAGGCTCCTTGCAGTGCCGCGGGTTCCACTCTGCATATTGAGGGCGCCCCCAACGGCTCGAAGGCACTCTGCGCAAGGCATGGTTGCCTCTACAATGACTGGGGTGTTCCTTTTTCAGACAGCAGATGTGTTCCTGCAACGCTTATGGTGCCGCTACAGTGGCTGTGATGTCATATTTGCAGTCTGGCAGCATGGGCGACGGAACATTTGGGGCACTGGGGCGCTGCGCCCTCCCTTGCGCGAGCAAAGCGGCGTCGCATCCCCTTGGTACTCTTATTAAAACTACCTACTCTCCCTAGATACCAGGCTTCTTAAAATAAAGCAAATCATCAAAGCTAAGCACGGCATCGCGACACTTAACTTATGTTGGTATGGCTGGAACACATGTTCGTAATTTTTTTGGTCATTTCTCCAGAACTTCTAATGCCTTAAAGATAATTATTGTTCAGGTACACAGTACGCTGTGCTCGCCATCACTGCTAAAATTCACTGAAAATGATCTTCTTTGCGGCATCTGAAGCTAGAGCTACGGTCACTTCACTCGGATAACTTTGCCCAGGGCCGGATCTAACGAAGCCTCTGTTGATATGCTAACTGGGGACGAAAATTGTGCTAACCATCTAATAGGTTAATAATTTAGGGTTAACTTCACACTTCCCGACCAAATTCCTCGTTTTCGGAATATTTTTCCATCATCGTTTCCCAGGTGAAAATTTATTACAGCATACCCTGTGATCTAGAGGTCACTTACACTAAGGGTACGTACTTCCAGGAGCGCAGACAGGAATTCCCTAAGGTAGGCTCGACTAAAAAGAGATACCAAAAAGGGAAAGCGTTCGGGAAAACGAAAATTTAGGGTTTTTACATTTTGAACATCTTGCAATTACTTCCTTGCTCTAGTGTATTTTTGTTTGCTAAGTGGAGGCGGCACTCCCTTGGCTGTGCCTCTGCGTCCCCCAGAACGGCGTTCCTACAGGAACGGTTGCTTGCGGCCTCTTCCTCTCTTTTCAGCCAATGTCACCTCGCTGGTAAAGTTTAGCCTCTATGAGGTTTGAGCTCACCCGATTGGTTTTTATCATTTGGTGGTGCTCCCCCGAGGAGATTGTACCTGGTCCACCAAACGAATGCTCTGTATTTAATTTCCTTGGCGTGTCCTTGCTTCTGCCAAGTAGTTCATCATACGTTTTCGCGAACAAGCTTTAGAGTCGTACAGCCTTGATACTTGGAGTAATTATTTGATAATAATTTCTTCCCTCGTGAATGATAACATCGACAGGTGTCTTCTCGATCTGAACTATACAGAATTGCCTGGAGGCAAGGATGTGACAAAGGTGTGTCGAGTATGAGAGACGTTATGTCCTTGTTGCCTTATACAGCTGTACCAATCATCATTTTGGCCATGCTGTGACAAAGGTGTGTCGAGTATGAGAGACGTTATGCCCTTGTTGCCTTATACAGCTGTACCAATCATCATTTTGGCCATGCTGTGCCAGTCATTACACTGTGTTTTGAAGTGTGCTTACATTTGCATGGAAGCGTTCGCCTGGCCCAGGAAGGCGCATTCATTCTAAGGAGTGGCACTTAGAAGGGTGTCCGTATTAGTACTGTCAAGAAAGACGCCAGAGTGCTGCAGGAGGGTGCCCAAATTTGCATCAAGGGCACTACCTATCTGAAACGGCGCATTTAATTTCAACAGAAGTATTTCCTGGCCCTTGTAAGCGCTGACTGCAAAGAGAGCACCAGTTGGCCCCGGAGGACGCCTCCATTCTCGAAGCACCCATCCGCCCAAAATGATGCCTTTCTTGTCGGAAGAGGAGCGTATCATGTAGCCAATGATGGTCCTCATATTATTAGGAAGAGCGGTGTCCGTATGGCCCAGGAAGGTGCCTACATTTTCAAGGTACACAGCTGTTCGGAAAAAAACGCCTGTATTGGGCGATATAGGTGCCGGACTGTGACGGACGGTTATCTGTTTTCCATCTTCCGTACTATTTTGCAGATTTTAGCTGGGTGGACCAGCTCGACAGAATGGGTGGCCAGTTGGTTCGACTAGGACGCTTGCCCACCCAGTTAACAAGCTATCCGAGGTCCTGCTCCCTTTGCCGATGGTTCATTTGATGTCCTGGGCCAATAGTGTGCCAATTGTCGAAGGCGCCATGTCGCCCATAACATGAATGTCGATAACACACCGAAGGCTTGTTTATCGTCCTGTGGTGAAATGATCACCCCTCTAGTCAAGGTTGGAGTTACTCTCGATATGGACACTCGTGTGGTTCGCTCACCTCGACGGTTTTTCGACGGTTTCAAGATCAATGTCCTAGCTTGACGTCGGATGACCTTTGTGGAGTTAGGAGTAATTATATGAATGTGCACCTAAGACTGAACTAGGCATCTAATATTGCCCCTGGGCACTACAAAAAGAATGCCTTCCGCTACTATTGACGAATTGTCTAAAATGTGAACCTCACCTAGCTCCCTATCTATGAGTCGGAGTATTACAAATCATACATGACTATTATCCCGGAATATTGTGAATTACTGGTGAACACATCCAGCGCGTGCATCTACTACCACTGCTACGCAGGTAATGAAAGAAAACAAAACTTTAAAAACACCCAAGTGATATTGCAAATCACCAAATGAAAGTAGAAAGGAAAGTAGAAATCGAGCACAAATTGCGAGCCAATAAAACGCTCGGCAGAAAACGCTGGCTCTCGTCGCTGCATTTGGAGATGCTCTAGGGTTAACAAAGCCCTGTTTTCGCGAACGTGGCAAAATGTCCTTCACCGGCGCAGGACTTGGGCATTTTGACACTTTCGGTGGCCCAAGGGGTTCTGTGCAGAATAGTTACATTCTGCCCAGCTGTGTCTAAATGGCAGGTAAACGAAGTGTGTGTGTGCGTGAGGGCAAGCTAGCGGGCCCAAATTATGTGCACACCTGTAGGTATTAATTGCGGAACGTTTGGTGTAAAATGTGTCAGATAGCGTCACGTTACTAACCTGCGACGACTTTTCGGCAACTTGTTTGGCAGATTTCGCACTTGTCAGGCTTGGATGAAAACTATGCATGATTCCCCTGTGAAGTAAATATCACCGTGTTTTCCGTTAAATTTGAAGTTCATTCAGGGGTGACATGATCCCATAGCATTAACGTGCTCCTGTGCATATCAGATCAAGTCACGGAGGGTGAATATTTTATGTTGGTTTTTGGGTTCTAAACACATGCTGAGCCTTAGTGCGTAACGATGAAAACTGAATTCGAATCCAGCACCCAAAGTTACCCTATGAATGAACGGTTTGGACCACTTTTGGCCAGCTGAACATTGACTTTTACTGACCAGACACATGGGCACATGGGGTCAATGTGGGTCAAGGCTGGTTCTAGGGTACTTGTGTATGCTGATTTTGGATCAATCGCTCGTGATTATCGCACGGAAATATCAAACCCCATATTGATCAGGCATTACTTGTCATCATGGGTGCAATCTCCGGGGCTGGGGGACATCTTCCACCAGCTTGTGAAAAGTGACGATTTGTACCCTTCAATTTCTATCGTGTCCCTCAAGACTCGGAAATTAAAATGCCTGCGATAGGGGACACGCGCGGCCACGCTACTGCTAGCGCTTCGTTTGCACCTGGCGGCGGAAGTTCGAACTGTAATCATGCCATCGGGTCGCATAGCGGCCGCGGCCGCCAGATGCTAAATCATGAAGATAATTGTCAAAACCAAAGAAAGTATGCTATCTCGAGATTTTGCCCCACCTGTGCTGGATACATTCATAATTTCTGCATCAGCTGATACAACTTAGACTCGAGTATAATAGCCGTTAGTAATCGTCAATTTTGTTTTAAAGTTGACATGTTCCCATGTTTCCGTATACCTTTAGCATGGGGAACGCCAGAAGCTTTATGTGGTCGCATGTGAAATTGGATATTTTGATCAAACGATTGTACTAACTAAAAATGCCCCCCTGGAACTTCATCAGAATTTTTCACTCGTTTCAATGAAGGTATTCCTGATCAACTGACACTGCCGCTATACATCGTCAAATTTGCTTAAAGATGGAATAGCATCGCAAGTATGTCTTTAAGTGAGGACAGTGTCAATTTCTTGCAGATAATAATGGCCCTGGTGTATAATAAAACTATTTTAACAACACTAATGTTTTTAAAAAATCTTTAAATTTTCCTTAAAAAAATACATTTTTTTTACACAAACAGGAACACACATTTTTATCCATCTTTCAAGATTATTCTCTTGCATTAAAAGTTAGGCTAGGTTAGTCTAGACTATGTGGCTTTTTCCATTTACTTAACATTATTTGGTATGCTATATGACCCAACCCAAAGCTCATCTTTTGGTGTTACTTTGTCTGCCAACTGAGAAACAAAAACTGCAAAGGAAATGAGTGGTACGATCATGCTAACTACCTTTCTAAATATGACATTGGGAAAAAATCCAAGAGTTACAAAATGACTTGAAAGGAAAAATACATATTTACAATAATCATATATACCATAGGTATTGTGACTTGCAATTTTGAGTATTTATTCCTTGTGAATTAATTAGCAAACCAATGAACTATCGAGTTAAATGATAACATATACTCTTAAATGTTATGAGGATGAATGATCGAAACCTGGTTGAAACATCTCAAGCCAATGCAACACAGAGTACCAAACAGTTCTTGATTTGTGTTTTCGTTTGCTCAAATACCACAGTTTTCAACTACATTTTACAGAATAAGCTTATATTTCCATTGAACACAAACTCACTTTGTTACACAGCAGATAGATCCTTTGTCCAAAGATGCATGACCATGTTTCGCCAAATACATCTCAGCTCATGATTGCAGGCACCTAACTGTCAAACTGCATTGTCCCAGACCACTCACATGCTACTGTAAGACAAAACTTTGGTAAATTTGTGTATTAGAGTAATGTTTCAATGCTTGGAATTGTTGCAAATGCAATGTTTGTTACAATGATTACGATAATGTGACCACTCATTTCATGTGTAAATACTTACTCTTCAGTTGACAAACAAAATCATACCAAGCAAGAGCTTTGATTCAGATAATTTAACATAAAATGCATGTTAAAGTCAGCTATCATAACATAGCCTGAGAAAGTCTAAATAGCATACAACCTAACAAGCCCAATAATGTAACCTAAGGTAGCCTAACCAAGCTTAATCTCCCTTTTAGGAAAATAAACTAAGAAAAAGAAAAATATGAAAACATTGCGTTTTTTCAAGATTGTCCAACTTAATAAAGCCTAACACAGCCCAACCAAACCTAGCCTAACCTGCCCTTGAGATGAAAGATTCCTCCAAAATTGAGTTTATTGAACTTTAAGATATTCACAGGGGAAGTTTGCCACTCTCGTTACCGCCATAAAGCAAACAAAGGTATGAGGTTTGGTTAGGTTAAGTTTTATAATTTGGAAAATATGTATTTTTGTATTTAACAAAAAAACTTTTTTTTCTCTTCTATAGCAGGTTAGGATAGGTTCTTAAATTGGAACAAAATGCTCAGAAAAAATTCCTCAAAGATAGTCTTGCCATTTATGGAAATACTTGATGTCTTGGAAATAATTTTTCAGTGCAATGCTTATGAATGTGCTTCACATGACGTGACCACTTATTTCCTCTGCAAATGCATACTTTTCAGTCAGGATGCGAAATACAAGCCAGAAAGGGGGTGCTGAGTTCAGCAATATATCATATAACATAATATTCAGCAAGTAACATTTAAAATACAGAAAAATGTAACATAACCAAAAATAATTTAGCCTAATCTTCCATGCAAGAAAAGAATCTTTTTAAACCTATAATTTCTGAACAACTTTATTGGGAAACATTTTCAGTGTAAAAAACCTAACCTAGCTAACCTAGCCTGAACAGTTTTTGAAGAAAACTGCATGCTTCATGGAGGTGAAATGTGCGTAAAACTTGTCATGGTTACCTTTAAACTGCAATAATACCATTTTGTTAATAGCATGTTTAAGATGATTTGGGCTTTAGGGCACATAAACTGCATTGGTGACATAGCTTTTAAGATGATTTCTTATGACAAGAGGTTAGGCTGGGTTAGGTTAAGTTATGTTCCCTTTTCTTTCCTAATGTCATTATTCTTAGAATATTACCCAACTCAAAGCACATTTATTGCCTGCCTTGTGAAATGTAAGCATTTATGGAAGAAATTATTGGTCATCCAAAAACAAATGAAAAAAGTAATCTGCAGAATTTTCCACAGAAAAAACCTAATATAACTGAAGCTAACAAAACATATCCCTGTTTTCTTTATGGAGGTAAAATACGTGGAAGACATGTGCTGAGAATACCTTAAAGCACAGCAATACTGGATTTTTGCCTTCTTGCAGCAAATGATTTGTATTAAATTTTACCATGGTGTGTAGGTATATTACCACAATTTTTTCAAAACAAACAACAAGCCTGGGCACATCATTTGCATGTGGCATCCAAATCAAACAAATCTGAACACAGCTTCAGAACTTGAACATGTAGGTATCCAGACAGGGAATGCTTATCCAACAAACTTACATTCAAATACTGGGATTGTAAGATGAATGGTGCCTATCTCCAGATTGATAATAAGTATGTTTAAACATTTCTGTAATGATTCTGAGATGTTGTGATATTTGGTGAAATTTCTCACTGTA
>JAOTOM010001711.1:0-77719 GCA_034440615.1 Ashinkailepas kermadecensis | reverse complement strand
TCTCTCTCTGTCTCGTGTCCCGGTGGGCAGGTGGGCAGGTGGGCAGGTGCTCTCTGCGTCTGTGCGGTGAGGGCGATGGCGGATGATGGCCGCGCCGATCCCTCCAGCCGGCCGCCGAGGAGTGCCGGCCGCCCACACCCCGGTAAACACGTGCTCTCACACGCCGTCCATGGACACGTAGCGCGACCGGGCGGGTGGGCGGCGAAAGTTCGACCTCGGCAATGAATGCGCACCGCACCCGCTCCATTGTGCGACAGAAAGGAAACCGAAAGCAGATTTGTCATTAGTTAATTGTCGATGAATATCGGCGGCCGAGGCGGTTGTTGTTGACGGCGTTCTGGTGGGCACGTGACGGCGAAGTACACTAACTACGAGGCGGCATCCCGGACGTGTGCTTTGGTGTGTGCCTTCATGCACGCATGTTACGGCCTTGTTAGACTGCCTATGGTCGAAATGCGTCCGAGAATAGCTGATTTAAATTGTGCTGGTGTACTAATCGCTTCAATGTTGTCACCGCATCTTGTTAGCTGAAGATCGAGTTCTACAATACACAATAGCATGGTACACAATTAACAACCTAGAATAGAGGAGACTGGGTCTAGTTGATACACGGGAAAGTTGATATGACAACTTTTACTAAAAAAGTATGAAGCCGACAGCAATAGCTGCTACACATCTTGCTACTGGCACGCTCTTCTCGTGACAAAACAAGCGCAAGTCCTTGCGATGCGCGGCTGCAGAATGGTGAAGATGTGACATATTTTCGGAGCAAAAGTAGCAGTTCAATGTCTGTGTTTCGCGCTTACTGCCACGTTTCGCCACGTAATTGCCTATGTTTATCGAGGTGTTTGCTGAAATGTGTCTAGATGCTCCTATTCAATATTTCTACAGACGTTTCCCACGTGACAGAAAAGACGGAGCGAAGGAAAAGGCGCACCTACGGAATCAACGTTTGGGCCTTCCACAGATCACATAAGACATGAGCTAGGCCAGCCAGGATTCAAACTAGTGGTATTACTGCAAACGTAGAATAATATCTGTCAATTGACGTAAACTAATGTCACCGAAAGGGGCCCCAGTACTAGATACTTCGGCTTGACGAAGGTGTAACTATCTCCTTGCTGCCATTTCAAAGTGGAGAATTATTTTGATTTTCACCAAAAAGGTATCAACTGGACCCGGTCTCCAGTAATTGTGCAAATAATTAGGATCGCAATACGGAGCGCTTTTGGCTTTGCTTGTAGCGGCGGATACTTGATGGGCGAGAAGAAAACTATATAAGGCTTCACATCAGCTGCACATCTTCTAACCACTGCGGTTTCATCGAATTTGTCGTTGCCGAATTGTGTTGTTGATTTATTATCCTGCGCTGTTCAGCATGGATAAAGTTCCGTGATTCTTGGTGAGGACGAAGGAAAGTAATGATAAACCGTGACTATGCTCTGCGAAAACCTCGTGAATATCCTCTGTCAGGAATGCTAGCAAAATTGCAAAACCCATAATTATCGGGCCGACACAAATGTGTCACAAAATGAAGCATTGTGTAAGGTTTGACGGAGAACTTTTGCTGGGAGCAAGTAAATGAAGGCAGACACCCACAGACAATAACATTGGCTATTGCGATGCATAGGCTCTTTTTCTAAATAGTAAGCCCTTGTACACTTTAAAATTGATGTTGGTCTTATATCTGATCCGTGTTATAATATCGATCCAGGTCGTTACTCTTCAATTGCCATCCTCCAATGTCCTAACAATGTCTTCAGAGATGTGCCTATAGTGGGTAGCTTGTTTCACTCTCCTTCTGTAATGCCTTCCGCTGCAGTGTGTCTATCCTGGGGCCAGATTAAAGGACACCGTCACGAAATTCAGTTAACTATCAGTGTCAGATCCAGAGGCCGTGACGGAGCACACAAGACATTGGGAGCTCCAGGAGACCTTTCAGATGACCGGTGAGGATCCCGGGACAACGTGAAGGGTCCCTGAAGCGACGAAAAGGACCCCGGATGATGAAGGGGGTCCCGGACCGATAACGAGGGTCCCGAGTCGACGGAAAGTGCCCACGGGCAGCAGTTGAGGGCCCAAGCTGGGTCAACGTGAAGGGCTTCTAGGCGAACGGTAAAGCCTGAGTCGTTGGAAGGGCCCCAGGTCTCACTGAGAGGGTCCAGCCAGTGAAGATGGCCCCTGAGCCGATGGAGAGGGCGCCTGAGCCGACGGTAAAGGACTACAGCCACCGAAAATGACACTGGGCCATCAGAAAGGACCCCCAGCCAATATGAAGGGTCCTTTGGTGAACGGAGAGGGCCCACACCAAAGAAAGAAAGAAAGGGGTTCTGGCCTAATGGAGGAGCCCGAACGTTTACAAGAGGGATCTCCGGTCCGACGGAAAAGGTCCTGGACCGTTCAAGAGGCCCCTGAGCCGATGGAGAGCGGCCCCTAGTCGCCGGAGGGCCGCCAGAAAGGGACCCGACCCCTGGGCCGACGGAAGGAGCACAAGCCGTGCACGGGTGCCATAGACTGAGAGAGGGGACCCAAGCCTTTGAAAGAGAGGCCTCCGGCTGGGCTGAGCAGGCCGTTGTCAGCAGTGAAAGAGGGCCCCGGACCGAAAGTGCAGGGCCCCTGGGTCGGTTTTGGTACATACCTTACGCTAATGGAGAGGGGTTCAGAGCTGACAGGACGGGTGAAGGGGCATGCGGGCCACGGAGACAGCTCGGGCCGAAGAAGAGGGCTTCCGGGGCAACGTAAGGAGACCCTGGGACCATAGAGAGGCCCCGAGCTGCTAAAAGGAGCCACGTCCTGATAAAGGGACGCTGCGCCCATTAATGGCAGAGCCATATTGACAGACTGCAAAGTTCCTGTCCCTGAGCCCCTGAGCCCCTGCTGCAAAGTTGATTCTAAAAGGGAAACAATTCACTCCAAAGCACCGGAAGTCGTCCAGTCACATCGCTGCCCTTTCCTTAGGACTATGTTCTGCATCAAATGTGTCACATCCTTCAATATTATTATATGAAAATGAAACGATTCCAAGCAAAATGCGGCCGGTGGGCAAACCATAAGCTACACATTTTCCAGCTCACTGAATTGCAAATAGGTGCCTATAAAGCACCCCTCAGAAGAAACAAAGGTATACATTAGCGAATTCTTCCCACATAAATAAGCAATCAAAGTCGCTGGTTTCCAAACTCCTACACGAAGCTTTGATTTGTGTGGCAATTAAGCCGTCACAGCGAGGACATGCGCACCACAAATGTGATGCAGTTTAAACCAATCATGTTCCCTAATGTATGGCACATCTACGAGAATCGCTCATCTGGCAAGCTTAAATTGATCCATGCGTTTAAAAAATGCCCAGGGACAAATTATGTTGCAGTAAAACTAATTGATGAAGAAAATCCGTGATAGTTATTCTTGACCGTGAGTACCTCCCAGGTTTCGCAGGGAATCATACGAAATCCACACTCTCCAAGCCCTCTCCATACCTGAAATCCCATTACCTAGTAATTTTTTCTCCCTCCCATCACGTGTGCAGTGAGTCGTCGATGGACTATGTATATAGGTATTATCTACCAAGGTGTATACCTGGAAAAGAAACTTCAGTACAACAAGCAGCAGTGTACCCAATATATTTGTAGCAGTAAGATCGTCAAATGCCTTCCCCTCACTTCCCCGCTCCCGAAAAATGGCAGTACTCCTCGGATTTACACTACTTCGTGCTTTAGTCCTCCAACAATGATATCGCATTTTTGGTGCAAATAATATGTCCTAGACTAGTCAGAATGATGTGACATGCCATATGATTAGTATGGATATACATATAAACACGCATTCAAAGTTTCACCTCAATATCTGTTTCGGGCACTGATATATGACCGAGACTGTCTCGAGGGCTCATGTAATGTAGGTACGCTGAAGTGTAAAATACGGAATATTACGAAGAAAATGGCTAACCAGGGGTAATTTGACATCACGATTTCATTTTCCCAACAGAGCCACCAAATTTGGCATTATTTTTTTTCTGGGGGGGGTGGAAATGACTACGTAGTACCCTTAGGTCCTTGGCACTCATTTGTTTGGAACATTCTTTCAAAGAAGTTAAAAATGTCTAGCTTTGCTTTGGTGCCACTCATTATCTTTACTTCAGCACTTTGTCATCTTCAACAGTTCATCACATATTTCCAGGTAGTTGACCTTGACTGGAACGGTGACCTCGACCTTCACAAGTGTTTCCTGTGCTAGACTAAGTCTTGGGTTTGCATGCCATCAAAATAAGCAAGAAATCGCATTTGTTTCACGACCAGGGTCCGCAAACTACGGCAGTGATAAGCGACAAAGAGCACCCCGACATTGACCTGCATGACCTGACCTGCAAGGTTAACCAAAAGAGATAGAGCAAAATGCTTAGAGTAATTCTGAAAGCTTAAGGATGTAGCTACACTATGTCTTTCACCACATCTCTGTATCTCTCTAAGAACACAAGCCATTGGGAGTAGAAATGTAACCCTTCCCGCACTGCGAGAACTTGCGCCATTATCCACCCAGAAGCGTGCAATTCGAAAGCAAGGACGATTTCATTCTGTTGTCACCTGCCGTTTGTGGTGGTATTTTGCGCGGGCTTAATTTGGTTCACATATTACCTCCTGCGTGGTCCAAAGTGTTATGGTCATTTTATCTGCGATGTATTGATATTTCATGTATTCTTACACAGGTGCAACCAATGTAAACATGACTCGATATGAAATGTTCTGTAGCAGATGCAATGCTTAATTTCCTCCCGTTTAACTCCAGACGAAATTATCTAGATTGCAGATGCGCATCATTTCACATCAAACAAAATCACGACTTTCTCTTTTGTTCGAAATCGATCTTTCTTGCCCAGAACCAAGCGCTTCCACTTCGGCTGAATGGACCAATCTGATGATGATTCGTAGGCATTCAAATATCCCTCACGCTTTTATTTCCCATAATGCTCGATTTTAGGATGACAATGGAGGTGGAAATATTTTCACTCGAGGAGCCTTGTAACATCATCAGTGATCTCTGATTCAACAAAGTAATTTACCCCCAAGCAAATCACTGAGCTTCCGAGTGCCGTTTGCATCAACAGAATCGATACGTTAGTCGCACATATGCGAGGGGCGCAAAACGTTACATCCCTCCACCCATATTGACCCGTGTGACAAATTATACATCAGTAACACGTGAACAGCAAAACTAAGCCCCCTGAAGTGGTTTGGATTGTTTGAAGAATATGCGCTCCGAGCTGCTCAACACCACGAAACCCAGGAAGATCAACACCAGCTTTGGCACGATGCTACCCTTAATACGGCCCTGAAATTTTCTGAGCGCATTCCCATCCCTCCACCTACGGTCAAAAAGCATCTAAAGGGGCACTCTCAGCGAGACAAGTGACACCTTTCCAGGGGGCTCCACATTTTTGGATGCCACCCTTGTCCAAATCCTGGATCCGCCACCGTGAACTGTTACCCAAAAGTTAAACAACGGATAATCGTCTACCATTTAAGCCTGTTTCCACAGTCCAGTGTGTTACTGCTGTCTTCCCTGCCCGGTCTGCTGTCTTCTCATCGCGCCCTGCACTGGTGTACGCAGGGTTTAAAGCTCAAGGTAGCCAGCCTCGACATAGTTGGAGAGCTCGTCGCCGACCAGTGACTCATGAAGCAGTTCCAAACACACTTTATCGATGTTCTAAATGGAAAGCATTACTGCTTCCTCGCCCGCTCAGGTTTACTACAGTTCACAACAGCCAAAGCTGCGCTAACCTGACCTGACCGTTTTGCGCAACCACCTTCGGTTGTTTCGAACTACCACGCTGAATGCATAATGCCGCTTTTCATAGCAGGGGCCACACTGGCAATAACACGTTTCGCCATGCGCCTGCCCTGAGAGGTGGTTGTGGATGCAGGGCCGGTATTTGCCGGGCGATCCATCGTCCGCGAGCCGGCGCTCCGACAGGCTGCCACCACCACCATTGGTCGCCAAGTCACGTGACGGCCAATTTGCCATCGTTTAGCCCCGTGCACCTCGGTCGTGTTTTCGGCCGACTGCCTGCATGCGCGCGGCGCGCTCGCGAAAACAGGCCGCGCTGCGCCAGGTGCGGCGGCCCGGAGGCGACGACAAGATCAGAAGGCGACGCATGTCCCCGCCGCGTCACGCCACGTGTCCCCGCCACGTCACGCCACGTGTCCACGCGCCGCGCCGCGTGTCCCCGTCTCGCCGCGTGTCCCCGTCTCGCCGCGTGTCCCCGTCTCGCCGCGTGTCCCCGTCTCGCCGCGTGTCCCCGTCACGCCACGTGTCCCCGCCACGTCACACCACGTGTCGCCACGTGTCCACGCGCCGCGCCACATGTCCCCGTCTCGCCGCGTGTCCCCGTCGCGCCGCGTGTCCCCGTCTCGCCGCGTGTCCCCGTCGCGCCGCGTGTCCCCGTCTCGCCGCGTGTCCCCGTCTCGCCGCGTGTCCCCGTCTCGCCGCGTGTCCCCGTCTCGCCGCGTGCCCCCGTCGCGCCGCGTGTCCCCGTCGCGCCGCGTGTCCCCGTCTCGCCGCGTGTCCCCGTCTCGCCGCGTGTCCCCGTCGCGCCGCGTGTCCCCGTCTCGTCGCGTGTCCCCGTCTCGCCGCGTGTCCCCGTCACGCCACGTGTCCCCGCCACGTCACGCCACGTGTCGCCACGTGTCCACGCGCCGCGCCGCATGTCCCCGTCGCGCCGCGTGTCCCCGTCTCGCCGCGTGTCCCCGTCGTGCCACGTGTCCCCGTCTCGCCGCGTGTCCCCGTCTCGCCGCGTGTCCCCGTCGCGCCGCGTGCCCCCGTCTCGCCGCGTGTCCCTGCCGCGCCGCGTGTCTCCGTCGCGCCGCGCCGCCACCACGACCACAGCCGCCACGGTCACGGGCCGGAGAGGGAAAACAGCGGCGGAAATGGACAGTGGTCGCGTCGGCTGGCTAGTCGGCAGCGCTGCGATGGCATCGCCCGGCCGGCGGCCGGGGCAGCGCCGGCTGGCCAGTCGGCAGCGCTGCGATGGCATCGTCCGGCCGGCGGCCGGGGCAGCGTCAGCTGGCTAGTCGGCAGAGCTGCGATGGCATCGTCCGGCCGGCGGCCGGGGCAGCGCCGGCTGGCCAGTCGGCAGCGCTGCGATGGCATCGTCCGGCCGGCGGCCGGGGCAGCGCCGGCTGGCCAGTCGGCAGCGCTGCGATGGCATCGTCCGGCCGGCGGCCGGGGCAGCGCCGGCTGGCCAGTCGGCAGCGCTGCGATGGCATCGTCCGGCCGGCGGCCGGGGCAGCGTCGGCTGGCCAGTCGGCAGCGCTGCGATGGCATCGTCCGGCCGGCGGCCGGGGCAGCGCCGGCTGGCTAGTCGGCAGCGCTGCGATGGCATCGTCCGGCCGGCGGCCGGGGCAGCGTCGGCTGGCCAGTCGGCAGCGCTGCGATGGCATCGTCCGGCCGGCGGCCGGGGCAGCGCCGGCTGGCCAGTCGGCAGCGCTGCGATGGCATCGTCCGGCCGGCGGCCGGGGCAGCGCCGGCTGGCTAGTCGGCAGCGCTGCGATGGCATCGTCCGGCCGGCGGCCGGGGCAGCGCCGGCGCCAGCTGCCTGTTTGCTCGATTGGGCTGGAGATAAGTGGCGCGGCGAGAAAGTGTTGCAAGTTATGCAGTGGCCACCGTGGCCGGCGCGCGTTTCCATCATGGCTGTTGCACTGTGTGTGACAGCCTGGCACTGGGAGTGCCGACCTTGAAGATGGCCCGCCGTCGAGCTGATTACTTATTGACAATTGAATAGCGACTTTCATAAATTGCCCTTTTGATTTATAAATGAATGGGTAGAACCGGTTAGTGCACAGCGCGCGCTGGATCAAGTGACCTCGCAAAGAGAGCGTGTGTTGTAACATCCTGACACCTGGTCGTTCACTTAGGGCAGTGAAGTATTTGCCTTTGGCAATACCCAATACAGGTTCGTACCATTGACCTCCGCTTAGCCTACGTGTTGTCTTGATGCATGGCTACGAGCTTATGAAGCAAGTGCATGAAACAATAGACATGTGACTTAGTAGCGGACTGTAAAAGCGATTTCATAGCATGTGCAACAACTGTATCAATGACACTTGTTGATTTGCTAGAGTGACCAGGTACGAGCAAGTGATGCACTACACTTTTTAAGCGAAAATAATACCCATTGTTTTCTAATTTATTGATTCGGTAGGCCAGGATAATCAAGGGCATGGGGACATCCGTTGCCAACGTATATGGCGCAGTGCATCGGGCTACTACATCACATCTGGTTAGCTTTGTCAGCTGCAATGCTTAAAATACTGAATAAATGAAGTGGCATGCAAAATTGTATCATCGAAGCGTCACATCAGGTCCACCGAGGTTAGTGCCCAACATCCACCCGGAGGACACGTGAAAGAGTTCAATGGTTTCATTTGCCGGAAATTGTTTGCACACATACAACTACTACACTACACCTACTCAGATGCAGAGAGCCCAGCACGTAAACACTTCCAACTCCAAACTATCCTAATTTCCTAGCAGCTAAACAACTAAATAAGCCCACTTTCCGCCCATGCTTACAACGTTGCGGGAAGGGAGATTCTGCTAGCTGCATGTAGAACGCCAATGGAACAAACTTTAACTTTCTTGTGCACTTGCATTCAAACATTGTATTAGTTACCGATTTGTCCTTTCTTCCTCTAGGTTTGATATCATTGCTTTATTCAACTTTCAACCACCAGGAAAAATACTTGATGACAATATTCGGTGGTGATTGAACTGAAATTTCCTCATACTTCTTCAATGTATTAAATGTAATACTGTATGTCATATCTGACACTGCATAAAGGTTACACTTCAAACCTAATTAGGGTTTATTCTTGCAATAATATATACCTCAAATTGATTACGATATTAACGTTCATTATTTATTTCATTAATATTCCGATTCATTATGCCGGAACAGCTACAACAGTTGAAGCACAAGAAACCGTGTAATTCGAACACATGCAGACGTGGTTTCTGGAAAATGTATTTGTAAGCCACTGTTTGAATGCATCCAAATAATTATCACTTAAGCTCAGTGCCTTGAAACTCTGAAAGTTGAGCGGAGACGCACGCTTAATAACAATTGTTTTTGCCATTACCTTTTCTTTTCTATATATTTAAGTGCCATTTTTGCTTTTTTTTGCTACAGGATATGGGTGAAATTTGAGTCTTTAAAAGCAGTTATGGCTTCTGGTAACAGCACTGCCGACTGGTAAAAGGAGAAGGTACTCTACTAACATCATCACCATCATCAAACAATCAACAAAGGTCAAGAAACTCATGAATGGGCATTATCCATGTACATCTGCACATGTTTCCTACCTCAGCTGGAGTTTTTGACAGAAACCTCCAGTCTACAAAACAAAACTCAATTGTAGGACTCTGCTTAAGCATGTAGCTAGAATCACTTGGAGGCGTTGAATGCGTAGTCATATTGTGAGTTAGTCTGGCTTTGGTATCTCGGGACATATGTTAAATGCCTAGAAATAAGAAGGCTGCCTTATCATATCACGTGTAGGTAAACTCAGGAAAGCCCTGATTTTCCTCAATGCTTAATTTCCAGTCGATCCACCACATCCGAACGATAGATGAGGCCGGGCTGTGTTAGTTCAGCCCACTAAATGTCACCATAGTCCTAAGAATGAAAGCCAATTGATGCTGCGTGTATACCAGTGAACTACGATGGTGAACGAATCTGAGCTTTAGCGGTGGGTTCTGGCCCCATTGTTTATGTGGGAAGCCAAGCTTGGAGAACTACTTCGAAGTTCATAAGGCCTAACTGATGTCGAGAACCCTCAACCGAACCAGTTTGCATGCATCATCATCCGGCCAACCCAAAAAAGCATAGCGAAGCCACGAAGTTGGTCGCACGGTCGTCCCACCGGCATCGACAGCCTCTTCACGCATTCACCAAACTATGGTCCCACTGATATTTATGAGACACATAACGGTCCTCTCTCGTTCACCGGAATACATTGTCCCGAACGACACCAAGCATAATCGATTCGTGGGAGATAAAGCAAGCTAATCGCTCCAAGCCCGGATACACCGCATCTAAACGTCCAGCCATAAATATAAATGCACCAGCTCGGCGCAATCTTCACAACTGCCGTAACGGCGCGGACAACACTGGGCGCGCGCCGCGCATAAACACCTCACTGATGGCATGACTGGCGTGACGTCACGCTCGCAGCTGATCGTGCATTCAGCCGCCGCAGGAGCTGCCGCAGGAGCTGCCGCAGGAGCTGCCGGCCGGCGGCGGACATGGCGACGACGTTCCCGCCGACGGCATAATCTGTATAATTCACCGGCGGCCATCTGGTGACGGCAAACAGCCGCCGAGAGGCGCCGGGCACCGCTACTGAACCGCACTACCGGTATTGTGTGCGTGCTTGCGTGCGTGTGTGTGTGTGTGCGTGCGTGCGTGCGTGCGTGCGTGCGTGTGTCTGTGTGTGTGCGTGTGTGTGTGCGTCTGTGTGTGTCTGTGTGTGTCTGTGTGTGTCTGTGTGTGTCTGTGTGTGTCTGTGTGTGTCTGTGTGTGTCTGTCTGTGTGTGTCTGTGTGTGTCTGTGTGTGTCTGTGTGTGTCTGTGTGTGTCTGTGTGTGTCTGTGTGTGTGTGTGTGTGTGTGTGTGTGTGTGTGTGCGTGCGTGCGTGCGTGCGTGCGTGCGTGTGTCTGTGTGTGTGCGTGTGTGTGTGTGTGCGTGCGTGCGTGTGTGTGTGTCATCGAGCCGCGCCAGCTCCCCCGCATGGGTGTACGAGCGGTTGTGGAGCATCTCTGCCCACAAAGTAATTGTGGGTAAAATGCATAGGTGTCTGTGGGACCGTTCGGCGAACAGGAACGATGACAATCTAACACTGGAAAACAAAGGAGATTTCAAATGAGAAGAGATGAGCAATCATTCCTGACAGTGCACACAGTGAGCATACTGTGGTCGCGGAGATAACGAGGTTCTAATAATGCTAAGAGCAGCACGGCAGCTCCCACCATCAGCCAGTCTTCATCAGCAGTGCCCTGCTGGGTTATTTGATGCCAGCTCATTTCCCACCAAGTCCGTGTTCAGTGTTTCTATTCGTGGGACAGGTCAAGAACTCCTTTCTGGATACAATTCCTGTGTGTTTGAGTGATATATGATACATACAATGATGTAGTTATCCTCATGATCATTTGCATCGCGACCACGCTTATGAGAATGGTCTAGACATGCATTTCATTTTCGCCATTTCAGTAGGTCGATGACACCATACGAGCGTGTTTGGTAGCATTTTTCAAAATAGGAGTTTTTCTCTGTTTTACTGTACACAATGAGCCTAGATATTCTTGTTTCATTCAATTACCTATTTTATTTTCTATTTCATATTCTAGATTTCTGACTATTTTTCGCATGAATTTCTCAAGGTCAATTGAGTTCACTTGCTTAGGCTGAAGCTTGATGACATTGTCAGCACAAAAATGCATTCTAAGTCAACCTGCACCTTGATTTAAAATTCACTTTGCATAGTTTTCATTGTGAAATTAAAATTTGTAAAGTCTGGGTTTTACTAGTCATTTACATTGTAACGCCCAGATTTGGATCAACTAAGGTGCGTATGCTCAAAAGGCAGATTCAGTTCCTCAGATCTCGGGATGCCTTCCTTCAAATAGCCTCTCAAGGTATCAGAACCACATCATCGTGGCAAAAGCTGGCCATGTGCGTCTTCAAAAAGAACAAAAATGACAGAGATGGACGTGAATATGAGGGAAGATCTGGAGATTAATAATGTGAAGTAATTGCACTGTATTTCACTTCAAGTTGCATGTTTCATACCTATGTCCTAGAATGATGCTTGAAGGTCCACTTTAATTCCTACTCATGGATGCGTGTACTTCAGTGCAAGGGTGGAATAAGAACTATAAAATGAAGGGGGAGTTTTCTGAGTCACCCATCCACCACTGATATTCGGAGAAATACAAACGGGCTGGTTTGTTCTGCGATATTTTTGGCTCTGCTTCGTCTATGGATATAGGTGTGAACCATTTCTATATTATGACTATTTATGTACAAGAACCGATTCAGTGCACCGAAAACGTGGAGCTTTGATTCATTCCATTATTCATGAGAGTAACATCTTAGTACCCTATTTGATGCAAGCAATATAAGGAAGATGCACTGATTAACCACGGCTCAGAGTGACAGAGGCGAACGTTGGAAGGAGTCAATTGGGACAGAGTCATGCCATGTATTGTCACCTGCTGAATTCACGTACGCACCATGCCAGTGTCTGGTATGGATGTGAGCATTTCAACAAACATTATATATTTACTCAATAGTGGCACCCGGCCAAAAATAAGTGAACGGGAAATGGGGTGATGCTGCTGCACAAATCCCGAAGGTCGATGCATTTTACGTATGGTGTCATGAGTGTGCGTGGCTTTTCAGATAACCGAATTTAGCCTTCCTGTACGATGGCCACTAACGATGGTTATGCATCAGACTTTCAAGTTATCGCATTCATGCTTTCCATATCAAACAAACATGGTCTGTATCTAGTCTCACTTCATGTCAGCCCGATGCGGCTTCAGAAATGCATGGTTCTCTTGAGATTGAAACCCACGGCCAGCTCGGACGGTGATAAATACTGTCCGATTGAATTTCTGACCCCATTGATAAGGCCAGGATTTTACTAATATCAACATGTCAAGTTCTTAGTGCCAAAATAGTTGCTTAACGCGTCCAATAAAGTGCATTCTTTTGGCTATGCTCGAATAAACTACCAGAGAAATACTATTTTCATTCGGCGACGGTGTTATTCCTTAACTATCATGATAAAAAGCTGGATATCATTTCATCACCAGACACCACAAGTATCTCCTGAGCATAACATATTTTGACATGAACATGCTCCATGGAATATAAAAATGTTGAACACATATTCTACTGCGACGTGGGTGGCAAATACATGCTGATCCAATACCAATCCGCATACATCACCTCCAACACCAAGCTATTTCATTGAAAATTTGGAATTTTTGTTTATGGAATCCCTGAGCTTTGACGGCCTTGAAATGGCCAACGCCCGAAAGCTGGCATCACGCTTTTTGGATTGCCTAGCAATTGTCCTGACCTTGTCCGCTAACCATACAAAGTTCGAGGTCAAATTAGACGTAGGTACGAATCTGAGCTAAATTCTGATGCAAGTAACTTGTCCCTTTACCTCACACAGGCTTGGACGATTCAAAGTGTCCATATCCGACTTTTCGGGATACTTTGTCTTTGACCTACCCTGAGTGGTTGCTGGTTGACTGAAAGTTGACGAGTGGCAGCGCTGGATTTGCTTTTTGGCAGGCCACACGCGGACTTTTTCTCGCGACTTCATCTTATTTGATGGCAAACTGGCAGCCGGATGGCATCTCCGGATGATAAGACTAATGAAATGTGCTCATTTTGTGCCAGTTTGATGAGCTAATAAGTTGACTAATCATGAATTCAAAATATTGTTTCGTAAAAACACTTTTCCATCAGAATGATTGAGGAATTTCGCAATCGGCGAATGCGTCAAGAAAATCTTGAAACAAACATGTTTGTGTAGGATTTCACGATGAGTTTGAAAACTACCAACTATACGACTGGCCGTTTGTCCGTTTTACCTCCGCTCTCTGATACGGGCGTGCCATTCAGCCAGCTATGCAGCACCTCTGCAGCTGACCCGCACGGCGAGCCCGCCGAGGGCGGCCGTCAGCCGTGCAGCAGGTGGGCTGGTCTTATGAGGGCACCGCCCGACTCGGCTCCCACTGCAGGCCGCATGGTGCGACACGATACGCAGCCGGGCCGGGCGTACGTGCCGACCACATCAATTGCGACACTCAGCCGGAGTGTGCAGCCAGAACGTGCCGCCAACAGTCGCAGGTCAGGCTACAGGGAGCACAAAGAGGTGCGAGATGCCAACACGCCGGTATTCGCGAGTGGTGGGAATTCAATATCAGGAGGCACACCAGTATCGAATAGTGGAAACGTTCTAAGGCGGTACGCGTTTATAATTGACTTGGTGATTCGCATACTGTAAAATCCGGAACATACAATATTACTAGAGAGATTAAATGTGTAAGTAGATTACACTCCCTGCACTGGTCGTAATGGTATGCAAGTGTATAATCAATGGAATCATTTTATCAATGATCAGCTTTTCGAAGCATAAACAGAACGTAACAATAACTAGAACTGGCGATTGCTGCGTTTTGTTTTTGCTGCAGGATCAGCTACAGAACCTCCGAAAAGAAAGGTGGTAACATTTCCACCCTTCTTTCCGGAGGTTCTGTTCAATTCCCTGCAATTGCTCTTGTTTCAAATTATGAATACTTACCTGATACCAGCTAGAAGCTTTGTAATGTCACTGATTTTTACGATCTCATGACAACATAATTTTCTGGAATTGTCTTGGGTATCGGGGCTGACAATATAGTGTGAACTTTGCTAATTTGATTTATACCATGATTTCACGTTCAATTAACCATAACCATGCTGCAAGAGCGAGTTTTGTGTCAATTTGTGTTTTGTGCGAGTCAATTTGTGAATTGGCAGAATTCCCGAATGACGCTTTGCACAATACCGCAACCAGTGGCGCAGCCAGGATTTTCCTAAGAGGGGGGGGGGGGAACAAAAAATAACGCAACGAAGCAAAAACGCTTT
This sequence comes from Ashinkailepas kermadecensis, assembly GCA_034440615.1. Taxonomy (NCBI): domain Eukaryota; kingdom Metazoa; phylum Arthropoda; class Thecostraca; family Neolepadidae; genus Ashinkailepas; species Ashinkailepas kermadecensis. The sequence goes on along the minus strand of JAOTOM010001711.1, from coordinate 63,022 downwards.
CAGCGCGCAAAACGCGTCAAGACTTCGGGTTTTGCGTAGTGAAAATCTCAAAATGTATCGTTTACACTCATGTATTTTTGGATGCCCAGGCCCACGGTGCCCCCTCCTTGGCTGCAACTCTATCTACATGTAACAAGATACAACTAGTTGCGTCTACATGTAACAATATGCAACTTGCATGCAACAAGAAGCAACTAGTTGCATCTACATGTAACAAGAAGCAACTAGATGCATCTACATGCAGTGTCGCATCCAGAATGTTCCTAAGAGGAGGAAGCCTAACCAAAAAAAGAACGAGACTGAACAGAAAAAGCTTACGGCGCTCCATTGTTTGTTTGTTTGTTTGTTTGTTTGTTTATTAAGGTTTTTGGGTGCATCAACCACAATTCGGTTATTTTGCACACATAACAAGATTAATTCAGCTTTTCTCGTCCGGAAAGCAATAAATATCTACCCAGGTGTGTATATTACTTGCAATTATACTTCCGCAAGGAAACAAAAAACTGCTATATTTTTTACAAATGGCGAATTATCACCGAGTAGGTCCACCAGCCTCAGAGTGTTCGAATTGTGTCCGAAACGGCGCCTGCGTTCCTCCGTGTAGTTCGGGCAAGATACCAACACATGGCACACAGTCAGTGCTGCGTCACACCTCATACATGTGGGCCTTTCATCCCCGCACAACAAATACCTATGTGTAGATAGTGTGTGTCAAATTCTAAAGCGACAGAGGACCACCTCGTCCCTTCTACTCTGACTGAAGTACTGAAGGACGAGGGTCACAGCGCTAAGTGTGGTTTAATTTCTTTCAATTTGTTGGACTCCACTTGATCCCATCTGTCCTGCCACTGCCTAAGAAATAATGATGAAATCATTCGGTGGTGATCAATGGCGGGAAGTGGGAGCACGCGACTACATGGTGCTTGTGCTGCACGCCTTGCAGCCTGACCTGCCAGCTCCTTACCACGGATTCCGACATGTGCTGGAATCCAGCAAAGTGTTACTTGTTTTCCCATACGATGTAGCGAAGTAAGCTGATATAAAATGTCCCGTACAATGACATGTTGTTGGTTAAAACTGCGCAATGACAAAAGACTGCTCAGGGAATCGAGCAGAATGACATAAAATCCTCGTCGTCAACCTCGATGTATGCAAGGGCTTTGTTAATGCGCCATCAACTCGGCTGTGCAGGCAGGGGGAAGGATCTCGTGATGGATCCTCTCACGAAAGCGCTACCCACACCGGTGTCAATCTTCGAACCATCTGTGTATGTGATAATGTGGCCACGGTATGCTGAAGAAATGTGCTCTAATGAACATGTTAGTAGCTCCTCTTTGGTAATATCCATTTTTATCTCAGCAGTGAGGACGATGTCGATAAAGGGGAGATCAGCTCCCATGGTGGAGTCGTTATTCGTTCGTACTGCCTAATTATTGCAGTCGAGTTCTCGTCTGTCTCAGGAGCATCCTCATTCTCATACCGTAAGCTGTTCCCCTCCGCACGTGGCCACGAAGGACTGCATGTATATCACGATAAAAACCTTATATGATGGTTGTGTCGGGAACTGACACATTTTGCACGCGTAGCGAAGTCCCAGCATTTCTCGTCTCATGCTTAATGGTGGTTCATGGGTATCTGCCAGTATACTGACCGTGGGAGAGGTGCGAAATGCTCCGGTAATTATTCGCAACTCAGCGTGGTGTATTTGGTCTAAAATACGTTATGTGGTAGCACATGCACCGTCGTATATAAAGCATGCATAGTCCAGTTTTGAACGAATCAGACTGCGGTAAAGCAGGTGCAGAGTCCTTCTGTCAGCCCCATACGACGTTCGAGAAACACACTTCATTATATTCATGGTTTTAAGGTACTTGTCTCGGGGCGTTTTATGTGTTCTCTGTCTGAAAGACGATTGCCAAATTGCACACCAAGAAAGCGAGCTGTTGGTACGGATGGAATGTCTTGTCCGTAAAGTCTTAACTTCATGTCCGTGCAGTTACGACGATGACGGCAGAAATGAACTGTCGCTGTCTTTGCAATATAAAATCTGAAACCATTCAGGTGTCCCAACTTTTCGAGGTGAGAAATCGCAAGTTGCAGCTGTCGCTCCATGAGAGGGGATGACGAGCTGCACGACCAGATGGCAAAATCGTCAGCGAAAAGAAATTGTCCGATTGATGGGGATAGTTAGTTACCGATGTCGTTTATTATAAGCGAAAATAGGGAAGTGCTCAGGACGCTGCCCTGTGGAACTCCCTTATCTTGTCGTAGCCAACTTCAAAACTGGTTGCTGACGCGCACACAAAACTCCCGATTTGTCATGAAGTGTTTTTAAAACGTGCCCAGAGATCCGCTGATTCCGCACTGGTAAATATTCTGTAGAATGCTGTGTCTCCAAGCAGCGTCCAAAGCACTCTCAATGTCGAAGAACATGGCTCCTAGGTGTCTGTGTTTCGCAAAAGTTGCTCGAACTTCAATGTCAAGCCTTAAAACAAGGTCCATCGTACTACAGATATTTCGAAAGCCGAACTGGTCATTGGATAAGACGTTCTGGTTGTCTAAGAACCACGTGAGTCGGAGGCTAGCCATTTTCTCCATTAACTCACTCAATGATAACGTCAGTGATATTTGACGATAATCGGTGGGGTCCTCGCTATTTCTGCCTGGCTTCAACAGTGGTATTAGGATTGCCTTCCGCCATGCTGGTGGAAAGTATCCCCTGTTCCAAATTATATTGAAAATCGTGAGAAGTGAATGTTTTACGTACGTCGGTAAATGCTTCAACACTTCGTGGTGTACACCATCTGGTCCTTCGGACACGTTCTTCAAGCCATTAATTGCAGAGTTGAGTTCGGCTTGAGTAAACGGTAAATTGTACACAAATTGTTGTGATGTAATAAAACTGATCTCTTTCCTCTGACACCGGGCACGGTGTTGCAGAAAAGTTGGGTCAGTAGGTTCACTGCGCTTCGCAAGTGTAATTCGATTGCGTACATCTCCCGAATCCGTTATTACGTTTCCTCCAATGCTTAGAACCGGCAATGGGGCCGAGGAGAACTTCCCGAAATCCTTTTGAATACGAGACCACACTTCCGATGCCGACGAAGTTCGACTTAGTCCGCCTATGTATGCTCGCCAGGATGTTCGTTTCGTGGCACGTATCGTACATCGAGCCAGTGCTCGGGCCTGCTGGAAGTCTAGCATGTTAGTTATCGTGCCATGCTTACTGAATATTGTAAGGGCTCGCTTACGAGCGCGGATAGCCATTCCGCATTCCTCAGTCCACCAGGAAACTGGAATGCGGAGTGGGGTGCAAGAGGTACGTGGAATGTACATATCAGCGCACTGGAGAATCCGTGATGTAAAATTATCGACGGTAGTACAGTGATTTTCAATGTCAGGTGTAAAAGCTGTCTGCATCTCAGATTCAAAACGAGCCCAGTTTGCCTTCTTCAATTTCCAGCGTGGCGGCCGTGTTCCCAAATCTACGCCTCTCCGAAACGTTAGCCACACCGGATAGTGGTCACTTCCGAGGAAATCGTCGTTAACTAGGAATTGATGTCGGAGCAGGAATTGATGATGATGTGGGGGTAGGATGGGTTACTTTGGACATGGAAGTAGAGGGTGTGGTGGATGAGGTGTAAGGGGGCTTGGCGAGTTTTTTTGGACCGCTGTGCCACCATCCACTTTCCTCCTTCCTGCCGTGCCTCCGTTCCCGAGAGTTCCCCTGAAGGCTGTGGGGATGCTAGGGATTGCGTTTCTTTCGCCTGCTCTGGCCTGGATGGCTGAACTGTGGGTGGCGCATTCGGTGTCTCCGCCCTCGTGGAAGGAGGTGGGCAAATAAAACCAAACGAGCGCAGCAAGGCGCCGAGTTGTGCAAGCAGCTGGGTAGGGCTGGTGGGCTGCTGCTGTGCATAGTTTGTCAGGGTACTTCTAGTCTTTTCCGCGTATGATACTTTCGGGTGACTCTCCTCATAGGCCTCTCGGGCCTGACGAAATGTGATATTTCTGGTGCATTTAAGTGACAAAATCTCTTTCTCCTTCACGTAGGCTGGGCATGACTTGTCAAAGGTTTTGTGGGGCACCTGATCCCGACCACAATTCACACACCATGGCTCATGTGAGTCACACTTGTCAACAGTGTGGCCTTCCGACCCACACTGGCCACACGCAGGGCGTCCTCGGCAGTACCGGGTCGTGTGGCCGTACCGCTGACATCTGTAGCACCTCATCGTGTTGGGAATGAAAACGCAGACTTTTATTCGAATATAGCCTACTGATACTGTGGCTGGTAGATCAGTGCTGCTGAGCGTTAGAATAATGATATTTGTCGGAAGTAGCTCCTCCTTTCTTACCTTCATTTTCCGCGCCTTCACAACACCGTACTCAGCCAATCCATCAACAATCTCAGCTTCAGACACATCCCTCAGATCGAAGCAGTTGATTGTTCCTTTGCAGAAAGTTTTAGTATTATGAGGTTCAACTTCAACTGGAATGGTAATGTCTCTTGTTCCGTTCGGGGTGTGCATGCTGTAAGTGAACTTATCTAGCTACAGGGCTCTCCATTACGAAACCTCCTCGCATCCTCTCCATTACGAAATTCGACCTCGATGCCTCCATCACGCAACTTGTCACAGCGCATTATACATCCCAAATGGTCGCATCCTCGCTTGCGCTGAAAGGGTGGTGAGTCTCTCTCTCTCTCTTTCTCCCGGCCGGGTGATGACATCGCCTGCCCCGCATAGCTCGGGCGCCTGGCGTCCTCCCGTCCGCGGGAGGACGGGAGGATTTCTTTTCTGGGTCGGTTGATTTGAAAATCAAGATACGCGGATTTGAGGTGCTTGATGACTAGGCAGTAATCGCGTGCCCAAAGTGTCGATGTTGTACATGCTCATTGTCCTCGTGAGCCAGGCGCGACCAGCTCACGTTTGGGCCTTGTCTTCGAACAGAGGGACGAGGAGTCTGGTCCTCGTGTGAGGGGCCAGGGGACGGTTGTTTGTTAGAAGTATCCATAAACGCGTGTTGGTTTCTGCCCCTCGTGGCGCCCCACCACATAGGGGCCCTACTGGGGGGGGGGGGGGCGCCTGAGTCCCGCGGACGGGAGGACGCCAGGCGCCCAAGCTATACGGGGCAGGCGATGTCATCACCCGGCCGGGAGAGAGAGAGACTCACCACCTCCGACCGGGATCCAGCACCGCCCACCCCTTGACCCCAGCCGGCCTGGCCGGCAGACACTGGGAAGAATCCCAGGCCCCCAGCCCGAGGCGTCACTTGGCCCGCATGGGGCCCTACGGACCCACCCGCCCCTCCAGGACATCGGGACCAAAGAGGCGAGTTGCTTCCCCGTCGCAATCAGCACCGTACGACGGGGGACCTCAGCCTCCAGGACTCCGTCAACCCCGGGGAGCGGGTCGAGGAGGCGCGACTACCCCGATAAAACTGAGCTGGTGGGCAGGACCGGAGAAGTTGTCCTACTTGCTCATAGTAGGGATAGTTGGTGTTGCAAGGCTAGGTGAAGGACATGGATGTTGAGCTGGGACGGGCATTGGAATGGGAGCGTATGGATGGTAGGACGAGTGAGGCACTCTTCGTCTGACCCCTCCCCGACTTCCCGGTTGTCTGGCCGCTGGATCCTTGAGGAACGCAATCCTCCTCACCACGGAAAGGTGGTGCATCGTTGGGGGCTTACGGCGCTCGAAGCGCGCAGACAAATCAGTGTTTTAGGTTCGAAAATCTCAAAATACCTCGTTTCATCTTGTGTATTTTTGGGTGCTAAGGGCGTATAGGGACCCAGGTCCTTTTTGGCTGTGCCCCTGATCGCAACGATTGGCTTGTTATTGGCAGAACACCGCATACTGTGCACATCAAATGTGGATGAAAATGTCGTGCCAAAGAATGGCTTAGAGGAGATAATTTGAGGATAGTGCTACAGCACCAAAGGAACACCAAATTAAATTGTAGAAAGACAATTTCAAAGTGATGACTGCCACCTGCCAGGAGCATTGACAACATGTCAACAGCGATATAGAGGAGTTGGTGAGCGCAAGTGTTGGCCATCAGACAGAGGACCGTCGCTAAGTATATCCTACATCATAGTGGTGAGTCGCACAGCGACACCTCACACGACACCTCACACTGCAACACAGCGACACACCACACCGCCGTCCCCCTAAGTGGTGAGTCACACGGTTACCTCACACCGCCACAGTGGTGAGTCACACGGTCACCTCACACCGCCACAGTGGTGAGTCACACGGTCACCTCACACCGCCACGGTGGTGAGTCACGCCGTCACATCATACCGCCACAGTAGTGAGTCACACGGTCACCTCACACCGCCACAGTGGTGAGTCACGCTGTCACCTCACACCGCCAAGTGTGAGTCACGCGTCACCTCACACCGCCACAGTGGTGAGTCACGCTGTCACATCACACCGCCACAGTGGTGAGTCACGCTGTCACCTCACACCGCCACAGTGGTATTCCCCCCCGGGTTATGTTGTCTCCCCACACCGCCACAGTGGTGAGTCACGCTGTCACCTCACACCGCCACAGTGGTGAGTCACGCTGTCACACACACCGCCACATGGTGAGTCACGCTATATACACCCTTCAGTGGTGAGTCGCTGTCACCTCACACCGCCACGGTGGTGAGTCACGCCGTCACATCATACCGCCACAGTAGTGAGTCATGCGGTCATACCACACCGCCACAGTGGTGAGTCACGCTGTCACATCACACCGCCACAGTGGTGAGTCACGCTGTCTCCTCACACCGCCACGGTGGTGAGTCACGCTGTCACATCACACCGCCACAGTGGTGAGTCACGCTGTCACATCACACCGCCACAGTGGTGAGTCACGCCGTCACATCACACCGCCACAGTGGTGAGTCACGCTGTCACCTCACACCGCCACAGTGGTGAGTCACGCTGTCACCTCACACCGCCACAGTGGTGAGTCACGCTGTCACATCACACCGCCACAGTGGTGAGTCACGCTGTCACCTCACACCGCCACAGTGGTGAGTCACGCTGTCACCTCACACCGCCACAGTGGTGAGTCACGCTGTCACACCACGCCACGACGGTGTCAAAGACGGAAGGCGACGTCCGCCGACCATTGCCCAATCGATCCCGTTCGTAGCAGGGCCGCGCCAACGGATATCTGATCAGATCTTTCGAGCGGCGGTGCAGTGTTGAATGCACGGTGCTGTATTTGGTATTGGCACCGTGCTCGGCATAGACGCCGCTCTGTCGCCCCCACCCCCGACCGAGCCGCGGCTGGTGCCGGATGTCACTCCGGCTGTCACTCCGGCCGTCAATTCGGCTGTCAGTCTAGATGTCAGACTGTCAATCCGTCAGTAAGCCTCAACGTATCCATCATGAACTCAAGGACTCCGCCAGTCACCCCCGTCAGTCACCCCCGCCAGCCACCCCGTCTGTCACCCCGTCAGTCAGCCTCTCAGTCACCCCGTCAGTCAACCCGTCAGCCACCTTCCGTCAGCCACTCCCTTCAGCCACACCGTGAGTCACACTCGTCATCCACTCCCTTTAACTGCCCCGTCAGTCACTCCCGTCAGTCATCCCGTGAGTCACCATGACAGCCACCTGGTCAGTGACCTCGACAGCCATTCCGTCAGTCATCCCGTCAGTCACCCTGACAGCCACCAGGCCAGTGACCTCGACAGCCATTCTGTCGGTCCAGCATCGCTCCGGAGAAATCAGAGAGCCCAGGAGCATGCGGGCAATGCGTGATGTTTGCCCAGATGTGGCAGGAGTGACGGCTCAGGTCACAGTAGCCGCTGTGGTGAAACCCGGACGGAGACGCAAAGAAACTGGATGACTGGCGTCTACTGTGACAACCTCACGCAGCTGCCGATGCAGAACGCATGCCGTGCGCACGTGACGGTGAATGTGTGTAAGTGTGTGTGTGTGTGTGTGTGTGTGTGTGTGTGTGTGTGTGTGTGTGTGTGTGTGTTTGTTTGTGTGTTTGTTTGTGTGTGCGTGTGTATTGTCATATTGTTGCGTGGATGTATTTGTACGTTTATCGGTGCAATTAATAATAAACAGCGTGTTTGTGCATATGTGTGCTTGTAATACCTGTTCGTGATGTGTGTGTGGGTGTGTGGTTGATGAACACGAGTCGACAGTCGATGGTAACGCTAATTAGATAAACGGAAATCCGTCATTACCGGACTATGCCATTCCTGGTGTATCAGCTTCGAATATTCATGTGCTTAGAACCGCCTTTATGGTTGAACAAATCGATGTATGAGCAAGAGAGGCAGGTGTTCAAGTCACAGCAATTTTCTCATCTATCCGCTGGTTGTCACACCACTCAAAAGGACAAAGCATACCGACACATTTAACTGCGACCACATTCACTGCTAAAACGACCACATTAACTGTTGAAACAAGTAATCACAGCACAAAAGCACAAGAACGCAAAAGGTGCATTTGCACGTACATGCCAGGGCTACTGAAGCTGTATTTGCCTTTGAACAAGAACATCTCTATTGGGGGTTCAAAAGAGCGAAGAATGTCACGCTGGTTCCCACTCCAGCCTTCTGGGCATATCTGTAATTGCATCTCAGATCAGGGTGGCGCATTCCGAGTGTTTGTTCGACCCGAACTAGGATAGGGATCCTTCCAGGCGTCGCGCGGAAACATGGACCAATGGCCATGCTTCCGAGCGACGCCAGAACGCTGCATATGACCATTGTCGATGTACAATCGTCTCTTCCGTTAACTTGTTAGTAGCTTTATCTTTAATCATAACTCGAGAACTGCGGCGAAGATCGGATGACTGGCTGCATCCCGATATTGACTTATTATTTGGCCTGACCGAAAAGATTAACCGAAAGAGATAGACAAAATACTTCAAATAACTGAAAGTTCTGAGTGATGCTGTATCATGCCATCTGCTGTATATCTGTATCTAGCCTAGTACAGAAGTTTGGTGGGGGAGGAAGTCAACTTGATCCCTCGCACTGTGAGGAGTCAAGTTTTACCGCTCAGAGACGACTAGGGGAAAGCAATTCATAATCATGCATGTACAATTCTTCGGTCTTTACTCTTCTCGTTTTCTTTGGCTGTAGTTAAGCAATTTTTATTTGAGAGCCAAATAGGCATATTTGATTGATTGTTGGTTTGATCTTGCGGGTTTTGGAGCGCAGCGACAGCTACGTGAGATAAATTAAGCTTTCGAGATCATTAAATGGAAGGAGAAAGATGGAGTGGAGGATATTTCATCTTGTTGCTGTGGAGCTGTGAAATAATGTCTATGGTGAGCAGCTTGACTTAAAATTTGCATTATGAAACTTGTATATGACTTTCTGCAAGTGCTATGACTACTCACAACTCGTGTTTCCTGCTGCAGATTTGAATCCTCCTTGACATCGCGCTATTTCACTCAAGATTATGGCTTATTCCTTTGTTAGGTTTCCCATGAGAGCCAATCGGTTTGATAATTGAAACGTCAGAGCAGGGTGCTTTATAGCAGGATTGTGCTTGTTTGTTCAAGATTGTCTTGCACCATAATATATTTCTTGCAATGGAACGCATAAGGACTATGATTTCGAGCAATTTTACGATGAAGTTGAAAGATATTCTCTTCTTTCCGAATCCTATATGCTCCCTTTTCCGCAACCACTTCACTCGTTCAACAAATTTTCGAGCGATCTACTTCAGGAAAAACTACTTGGAAACGAGAAAAAGAAAAATAAGAACATTGCAAGTAAAATGTGCTGCAGTAGCGTTTGTCTCAAACACGGTTAGGTATGTTTTGCTTTATATTAAGCATGTACATGAGTAAAGTTATGACCTTCGTGTGAATGTTTTCTAAAATTAATTAATGCTTTCTTGCCGTTGCTTATTTCTCTCATCCGTCTCAATCCATTAACAAGTTGGTCCAGGCATCCTATCTTATACTTAGCATTTTATAGCCTACAACTTTCATGAAAGGAAAAACCAATGCCTTCCTGGTATATCCAATGACTCGGACATAATTTCATTCGGTTAGTCCCGAGATCGCGTGTAAAGAAAATATACGACTCTTTACACGCAATGTCTAAAACCCAGGAACATCTAAGAGCCATTCTTCGCTGTATTAAGCAATGCTATAAGAGTGGCGACCTCACGGAAGAAATGGCCCAATTTGAAATTTTGCATCAAAAGCTAGGACGTGTCGAAGAACGGATCATCTTCCTCATCAACTGCAGATGGGAAAGGCTCTACCCCAGATTTATAGTCTCCAAGGTTTCAATTCATCACAGCTACATAGTTTGTTTCTGGTTTGGAGTTTCTTGAAGTGTCTGCACCACTGAGGAGGCTTTTCTGCATTCCACGTGTCTTTTTGCACTTTTTTTTCCCGCGTGCTTTTTTTTCTTCAATTGTTAAGCTTGACATTTTCTTATCACTCCTGACGATGGCCCCTGGCCGAAACGTTGAGCAATAAAGTATAATCCTTAACGTTACTTTTGATGTCAACTCAGCACCTCCTGGTATATTGAAGGTCGTATATTTTCTTTACACGCAATGTCTAAAACCCAGGAGCATCTAAGAGCCATTCTTCGCTGTATTAAGCAATGTTATAACAGTGGCGACCTCACGGAAGAAATGGCCCAATTTGCAATTTTGCATCAAAAGCTAGGACGTGTCGAAGAACGGATCATCTTCCTCATCAACTGCAGACAGGAAAGGCTCTGCCCCAGATTCATAGTCTCCAAGGTTTGAATTCATCACAGCTACATAGTTTGTTTCTGGTTTGGAGTTTCTTTAAGTGTCTGCACCACTGAGGAGGCTTTTCTGCATTCCACGTGTCTTTTTGCACGCTTTTTCCCCGCGTGCTTTTTTTTCAATTGTTAAGCTTGACATTTTCTTACCACTCCTGACGATGGCCCCTGGCCGAAACGTTGAGCAATAAAGTATAATCCTTAACGTTACTTTTGATGTCAACTCAGCACCTCCTGGTATATTGAAGGTCGTATATTTTCTTTACACGCAATGTCTAAAACCCAGGAGCATCTAAGAGCCATTCTTCGCTGTATTAAGTAGTCCCGAGATCTGTTCGTTCGGTTTCTTTCACATGCTGCTATTATTGAATTGTCAGGTAGCTATTTTGAATCAGGACGGATGAACTGCTGTAGTTATACCGTGGCTATATCTCGACTCGGAACCAGAATACTCGAAAATGTCCCGGCCTTTGGCTTCCTCGGGAGAACGAGAATTCAACTATTGAAGCCTGAATTATGAAAGCCAGCATGCTGGCGACACTCCAGCTATTGAATAATTGGTCTTTCAGATACTACCTGGCGAAAACTCTCTCAACGTATTTACTCACCGACGCTTTTGTATATTCTGTTGCTAACCACCACCCATGGACAGGAGCGTTTCTCGGCAATGTTACCACCCAAAATTACTACTGATTTTCCCGACACAGCACAGTCAATGAAGCATGCTTTATAACATCACCAAACGGTTGTCATCCATGTCGGTACCTTAATGTGGCCGGTGCGGACCGGATAATTCGGCATGTCACGAGACTACCGCAGTGGTCGGCCGTGCCGACCAGTTCGGGCGGACCAGTTCGGGCCGACCAGTTCGGGCGGACCAGTTCGGCAAGCATGGATACGGTCTAGTCGGAGTAAGCGGAACTATGACGTCACATAGAACACAATTTTGCGCGTGCGGTCGACAAATGTGAGACATTTGTGGTTCAATTGCGTGCGTGGTGTTTAATCAGTCGCTCAAAAGTCGTGTTGAGTCGGCCCCGCTTCGTATATTTTTTGTGTTATACAATTTGTAACTTTATGGCTGTGGCGCATAACTCCAGCTTAATAAAGATCTAGAACATATGACACGACTGATGCTGATGAAGCGGATGGGGGTTTGTTGCATTCTGCCTTTGTTCAGATTTTAGATGATGCTGACGATGAGTGAAGATAGGTGGATGATGGATGGTTATGCACAGTTAATATATACGTGCAGTTTTCGACATGAGCATGGGACGGCGGACATGGGCGTCCGAGGAAGCAATATAAGGGGAGGGACCGCGGTACGGCGACACTTGACGTCTTCAATTCAGGCATCTAACATTTACATTCATAGGAACATTCATAGGAAATGAGGTAACTTTGCACGTTCAGGTAACTTTGACTTAATGAAATTTATTTTTTAAATGCAATGTTTATGAATGTGGTTAACATGTGACCACTCATTTCCTCTGCAAATACATACTTTTCAGTTTGCAGGCAAAATAACGCCAAAAAGACAAGCTGGACCTGAGTTGGACCTGAGTGCAGCACAAAGCCACTAGACTAATCAGTGGACTAGGTACATTAAAATATGTGGAAAGACTTATGACATTAGATATGTATTCACTGAAGTATAGGAGATTAAGGGGTGATATGATTGAAATGTATAAAATTATTAAAGGGCTAGATCAGGTCAATCTGAATGATGCCCTTCTATTTAGACTATAGGGGTCATCAATTCAGGCTAGACAAATCAAGGTGTAGGACAGTTAAGCGACAACAGGTCTTCAGTCAAAGGGTTGTTGATCAATGGAATAGGCTGCCTGGTGATGTTGTGGGGACTCCCTCATTGAATGTATTTAAAAATAGGACGGACAAATTTTTAGGCTGGACAATCTTGTCTTGGTATTATAATTAGTGGGGGATGAGGTGATATTTTTTAGTAAGTAGGTGCGCATGGCACAGGCCCCTTCAAGCAGACATGGGTAGAGTTTGAAAATCATTGGTAGGGCCCTTGATCCACGTGCATGCTACATGGGATCGAGTGAATAGGGCTTGACAGGTAAGGTAAGCATGGATGGCTGTGTGGGACGTTGGTTGATGGTTTCTTTGGAGTTTGTGATGTGATGTTGGTTGGGGTGATGAGTGTCTTTTTGTCCAGGCTTATGATATCTTCTCTTTACAGACTTAATCTGGATGGGCCCTTGTGGCCCTTATTACGTCTAAACATTGTATGACTTGATGACTTGAGGGGCTTGTAGTTCGGTTATGTAGCAAAACATGATCAAGAGAAAAAAGTGTAACATAGCCTGACCTAGGAGTTGGAAACGGTTAGAAGTTGTAGAATGCTAGAATAAATTTCTTGTAAAAAAATGGGAAATTTTCCAACTATTTTTATCCTAACAATTCGAATTAAGAAGCCTACCCAAACCTAACAAATTCAATTTAGAAGAAATTGAATAAGTTGGATTGTGAAAAATTTCACAAAAATTTGAAAATCTTCCAAACTTAAAAGAAAAGCCTAGCCTAACCTGGCGAAACCTAACCACATTGTTTGCTTCATGGTGGTAAGATATGTGAAAAACTTGTCTTGTGGATCCCTTAAGGTGCAATGATACTGGCAATGACTGGAAATAATCTACTCAGAAACCGGGGGTGTCACTTTGTATGCACTAAGGGGGGGGCAACTGGCTCCCAATAATTAATTAAGCCCCTCCCAATGAGACCAAAGATTAACCGTTTAGCTTTGAACTATGGAGTGTCATTCCAGAATGCTTGAGTGCATCCCCTGCTCAGCAAGTTTTTTTGCAACTGAATTCAGACCATCGCTATTGAAATCAGTGACAATATTTTCACTGTGGAGTGTCACCCTATATCACCCTTACACTTCAGCATAATGGGTACAGTTTGATGATTACCTGTATTGTCTGGCTGCTGGAATACACCATCATTGTCACAAAAGGAGTCCACAGCTTCTGATGCATCTCCTGATCGGTGTGATTTTAAACAGTGAATATCTTGCTGATATTTGGTTCCTGAAGAAACAGTAAATGCCGATGCTAGGTAAGCTTCAACAAATCCAGTCCATGCCTTTTTCTGACTTGTACTCATGGGCTTTTATATAAAAACCAGATAATTACCATAGTTGTCTTCAAGGAAAGCTATTCTGAATTTACTTTTCTTAATATTTTCTTTCCACTGCACTTAGGGTTTTTCCTCCCCAGGATTTGGGATAAAAATTGTCTGCCTAAAAATGCCTACATGTGATTTACCAACGACATGGTAGATGAATAAGCTGCAAGGTAATCTTCAACAAGTCAAGTCTATACGGTTTTCTCCAATTTGTGCTTAGGGGCTTCTACAGAAATACCAAAGGCCAAGGTAAATGGCGAGTAACCTTGACTTAAAGCCATTTGATTTCTGCACAGCTTTTTGGAAGAACAAGGCTGTAATGACCAAAAAGTAAGAAACAATCTGATTGATTGATTATTTGGGCTTAAGGATGTATAATTTAACCGGTGGCAATGCAATGCGTGAAATCTTCCTGGAAGTATCTATCTACCTATACCCCCGGCCGTAACCCAACCTACTCCAGCCTTGTCTCAACTGCGTCAGCCACGCATAAGTTAACTTGCAGTCGGAGATTACGCGATTTTCCGCCTACACCACCTGCACAGTCTACAAATGTGTGACGTCATAGCCTGAAGCGAAAGTGCCTGAAGCGAAACTCTGACGCGTCTGATTGGTTCCTTCCTTTCCGCTTACTCCGATTACGCCGCATTCGCCGTTCAACCTGCCGCTAGATGGTAGTACACAAATTTTAAAATGGAGGCTCTGTGAAGGATAAACAATACGCGTACCGTATTGCGTGATACTGTCTGAGCTTACTTCAGAGTAACACAGATGGATTATACCATACCGAAAGTATCAATTGTGCAAATCTTAGAGTATATCTGAGATCAAAAGCGTTGTGCCATCGAGGGCCAAGCTGTACTAGATGCAGGACACATTATTTATTGTGGTACGATTGGGAAAGAACCAGGCAAGATTATGGTGGAGGCACTGCATAAAATCCAGCCACCTACGCGAGAAGCCCCATGAGCGGCAACAGAGCTGGAGTGTGGGAAATTCTGGGTTCAGTGCTCATGCAAAGCCGGCCTCTCAGAAAGCTGCAAGCATTGCATTGCTCTGCTACTATACCTAAACAGGCGAGGAAAGTGAAGGGTTGAGTGATTATTATGATTTGCAGAACTGTACAGATCTAATATGGAAATGACAAATTAACATTAGCAGAGCATAAAACCAGCCGGTTCTGACCCATGATGACATCATAATTTCCATATATGCCTGGCAAATGTGTAATATCCATATTTGCCTGACAAATCATGCAAATGTGGAAGCCTTGCGGAATTATTGATGTTGCTAATATCTGATTCAACCACATTGCTTTCCTGGATCTGTTTACTCCTTAACGCAACTCCTACTTTAAAGCAAAGGAGATTAGCCTAGGTTTGGTTACTTCTATTTTAATTTTCACATTTTTTTAAAATGTTTGTGAACTGTTAGAAAATAATTCATTTCAATTTTCATCCCAAATGTTAGGCTAGTACCTATAAGTTTTAGAAAGGTAAACTTGTGTTTACCTTATGTTTATTTATTCTATATTTATTATATACATTTATTATATATATATTTATTATATTATATATTATATTATATATATATTTTGTGTTTACCTTATGGCGTTTTATAAATTCTTGGACTTTCTTTTTCCAATGCAATGTTTTTGGATGTGGTCAACATGATGTGAAAACCCACTTCCTGTGCAAATGCTTACTTTTCAGTTTGCAGGCAAAATAACACCAAAAAGGACGTTGAATTAGGTAACATAGTATACAATTAATTTAAGAAATTTTTTTTTTTTTTTAATGCAATGTAACCTAACCTAACACAGCCTAGCCTAGCCTAACATCCCACATACGGGACAAAAAAGGTAAAAAATGGAAAAATATTGAACTTTTTTTCACAATTTTTTTAAATTAAAAGTCCAGCATAACGGAGCCAAACCTGTTTTTTTTTTAGAAGTAATTTTTTTTTGAAATTCCAATAAAAAGACACATTTTTCCAAACTAAAAAAACCTGACCTAGCCTAACCAAACCAACACACATGGAGGTAAATGTGTGGAAAACTTGTCTTGTTAATACCATGAAGGACAATAATACCCTTAAAAAAGCCATCATGCCTTTTCTTCGGTATATGTTCTCCCATCGACACTTTTTATATAATTTCCCTTACCAACTGAACAGTATGCATTTGAACCAGACATGAGTGGTCACATCATCTTAGTTATTTTAAGAAGTGTGTTCTTACAAATTTGTCTTGACATGCCCTATCTGAATTAAAATACAAGTATCTGAAATATTTGGTCACATTTCTCTCTTCCTTTAAAAGGAGCTTGATAGTGCATACAAATTCTGATGGTGGATACCAATGTTGTGTGACCACTTGGAGGTCAATAAAAATGTTGCTGTTGCATGACATTGATTCCTTTGGTTGGTGTTGTGCTAGCAATACCAAAAGTACATGAGCCTCCAGCTCCAGCTCATGGGTTAGGCTATAGATGTACTTTTTCAAGTTCATCACAGGCGTGCTCCTGCAGAGCAGCTCCAGCATTGGGCTGGCTAATGGGAACCTACCTTCAAGCCTGACTGCAAATCATGGCAGACAGTTTCTGAAAATTTCGCAGTTTGTGTTGGGTGCCCCACCCATATATATTTCATTTTTTCAATAATGCAATAGAAACTTGAATGATTGTGCACTCCCTTGTTCTTGTGATGCACATTTTGTGTAGGTAGTTCCTAATCACAACACTGTTGTTATTTTTTAAAAAAACATGGAGCCAAGTTGCATATGCATTCATTGGTGGTGTATGGTGAAAATTATATTGATATTTACCATGCGTTTTGAACTGAATTTCACCCTTATGTGGATTTTCACTGATAATTTTCCACTGGGAACTTGGGCAGAAAGGCATGGGAATTTGGACGAGATATCAGTGATGCAGAGTGGCCAGGTACTTGTGAAAATTTGAGTGTAAAGAAGCATCAGTCAGCTGTGTGCAAATATATTGCATGCATGTCACTCTGGCTGGTTTGCATTCTTGTTTCCAAATTGTTTTTGGTAGCGCGCCAAATTTGTCACAGTTTTATCCCACATACAGTAGTTCAACATGTCTGCCGATTGGTGGCAACTCTTTCGCCTTGAACGGTCAATACATGCTTGCCAAACAGGGCTCAGGCGACCAGCTCCCTCGATCACGTGTGCGGGCCGGGCGGCAGCACGGCGCGGCCGCCGGGTGGAGCCGCCACCGGCCGCCCCACACGTGATCGAGCCGTCTCCTGGAGCGGGTGTGCCTCGGCAGCGCGTGCGGCGTCGGCCACGTGGGCGGACATCGGCGGCCAGGATGGCCGCGGCGCTGTGATCCAACGGTGCAGGACGGTGGTGGTGGTGGGAAGCTTGGCCGCAGCCAGCGACGTACTGTGTACCCATCCACCAGTCGCGACTGTAACGCTTCACAGCCATTCTGGTGCGGACGCTAAGATGTAGCTCTGCGTAGTGCCGTGAAGACAGCTGCGCAAATAGTGTAACGCATGTCCGGTATCGTGTATTGAAGACCGCAACGCTTGTGAGCGTCATATCGTAAAGACTGCATCGATAACGGCCACCATATCCTGAAGACTGCACCGTTGCACAGTGTCTATGCTGAAGACTACACCGCTACATGGCGTCTATCCTGAACACTGCGGCATTGGCGCGCGGTATACCGTGGAGACTGCAGCGCTGGCTGGCACAGTAGCGCACCACACAAGACCCACAGAGACGTCCAACGCTGCAGGTAGAGACTGCACCACTGGCCAGCAATATAACACCAACTGCACGTCTGCGTGATATCGGCGGGCGACGAGGCCAGGACCGACAGCCCGGGAGCACCGGCTGGACATATGAGATTGTGGACCGCATACAGCTGTGGACGGGGAGAGTGTGGCATCACAGAGCAGTATCGAGCTCACGTGGTTTTGACGGTGAGTGGGCGAGACTGGCACTGTTCCCGCAAGACTGGCTCGCCCAAGTCCATGCGAAGTGAGGTGTGATTAGATCAGTTTCGGTATCACTCACGTTGATATTCAAGACAGTCCTGAGCAGAGACACAAGACTAATTTTGTGGAGACACTTCATATATCGATGAAGCTTGAGCTGATCTACGTTTCGTGAACGTCCGCATTGCTCTCAGAGCAAAGTAAACTGATCTTTGCGAAAGCTTCAACCCGATCTCTGAAACCTCCAACCTCAGCCAGCCAGAGACACCTTCGTCAATCTCCGCCGAGGGCCAAGCCTGGCTGTCCAGGAGACGCGAGATCCCGGGAGAGCCCGCCTCGTCTCGCGATCACCCGAGCCCGACGGGACAATGCTGGTGGCCAGTCGCAGCTCCTCACAGAACAGCGTGTCCGCCCTCAGCTGTGCGTCCAGCGGCGCTGGCCTCGCCGGCCAACACGTCGCTAAGGCCGACAACATCAAGGTGCTGGTGCTCGGCGCACCCGGAGTGGGCAAATCAGGTAAGTTACTGCACGCTGAGGGAAATGTCAGTCGACGTCGATGTGAAGCTGGTACATACGTCACTGCACACTGAGGGAAACGTCAATCCACGTCGGTGGGAGGTTAGTACGTCATTGCACGTCGAAAGATATGTCAGTTCAGGTCAGTACTCATTTCAGGTAATATCTTCCCACTGCACATGAAGAATAGGTACGCCAGTGTGCATTACGGCAACAGACACGTTAGTACACGCTAGGGAGGGGAGGGGTAGCAACAGTACACGATTAGGCGAACAGATACGTTGATAAACACCCGGGAGAAACACTAAAAAATACACCTGCGCCAGCGCATTGTGCAGAAAACAGGTGCATAGTTACATTTGGTATTATAAGTCCTTTTTCCTTGGTTAGTATACGCCGATGGGATCTGAATATATCTGGAAGTTTTTTTTCTTTGTAACTCACCCAGCCGAAAGTTCAGGTAGTTCAGGTATTATCCATGTTACCACCAAGGCAATGGTTGCCGGTGTCCTCCCGGCAGCGCGTCACTATCGAGAATGGTCTCGGAGACGCCAGGGTCCAAACTAGCGACTTCGATATATCCCTCCTCCGAGTGTGTGGGAGGTCATTTGACGATTGTCCACATACACTGCGCGTCGTGACCAAACTGAATACTATGTGAAGGCTGTCAGACGCTCTGTGAAAATGGAAGCCTATATCTAAAGACGTAGCCACCGCGTTCCCAGGGAAGCGGGTCGGTAGGAGGGCTGGGCAGAATGTCTTGTTTGTTCGGAGGAAGGGGTGGGGCGGAGTAGCGACCACCATGTGGATGGATGCTGCCAGGACTTTTCTTCGGAATCGTGACCAAATAGATGGGCAAGATTCAGGGACTGAATGTGATGTACATTGGCGGGTACAATATAATAAGCAGTCATTTTAATAGGTCTATAAAATTACTCCTCTCACTGGGTCATGTCAAGCTTACACCCGAGCGTTTTATTCAAGCCTAACGGGAAGCAGTCAGGCTCAGTGTCTCCCCTCTAGTTGAGCTACTGAGACCTGAGCCGATGGGAAGCAGTCAGGCTCAGTGTCTCCCCTCTAGTTGAGCTACTGAGACCTGAGCCGACGGGAAGCAGTCAGGCTCAGTGTCTCCCCTCTAGTTGAGCTACTGAGACCTGAGCCGATGGTGTCTCCCCTCCAGTGGAGCTACTGAGACCTGAGCCGATGGACAGCATCCTCCGGGCCGCTTTCAGAGCTCTAAGAATGAGACTGTCCCTCTCCCCAGGCTCCTGAATGTATTCCACAAGATCCAAAATATTGGCTATCATATATATCGTTCAGATCCTAAGCAGTTTCTTGAAAATATACAAATGTGATGTAATATTTCGTTAAAAAAGAACACATGTGCACGGTTTTCCATCGAACTTTTCAGTGTTTGGCAATGCACGGTGGCTTCAGTCATTTGTGACTTCAGAAGGCTACCATCTACCAAACAAATTCCTCAATCTCCGAACAGAAAACGTCTGTGCGGTTAGCGATTGCAGCGCATCACGATAATTGAGTGAACTGGATTTGTAATTTCTCGCTGCTCATAGTAGTTGTCGCATAAGAGTGAAGCAATGCAGCCCCGGTTGCGCAGTTGGTTAGAGCGCTGGCCTGCTCCGGTCTCCCCTGTCCTGGCGACACAGGGTTCGAGTCGCTTCGTGCGCTCTCACTTGGGGCTGGGAGGGTCAGTTGGCAGCTGGCCCAATTATGCCGTTGAACTGGAATTCATGGATCTGGTGGTGGGGCCAGGGTTCACGCAACGAGCTCTGCTTAGTAATAGGACCCTGGTTCATAAAGCCACCCAAGCAAGAACTCGGATTAAATTTACTTTTTAAAAAATGTCGCAGGGCGTCCAGAAAAAGTTACACATCTGGCATAAACTGAATGTAGCAGGGCGTCCAGAAGAAGTTACACATCTAGCATAAAAAGTTACACATCTAGCATAAACTGAATGTAGCAGGGCGTCCAGAAGAAGTTACACATCTGGCATAAACTGAATGCACTGCACAATGGCGTGTCCATCAATAAGCCTCGTGTGTTTTCAGCTCTCTGCGTGCGGTACCTGACGAAAAGATACATCGGTGACTACAGCTCCAGCGGTGGTAAGTGGTGACAAAGCGAGCTGGAAATTCATGCCGACGCACAACACGCCTACCTGACCATCTCGCCACGCACATCGCTTGCACGTGTGTAAACAGCATAATACGCCCCACGCCCTGCGCGTAGCGCTGACTGCACGTGAATCACCATGAATATTTCCACCGCACGCAGACGTCGCCGCGAGCGCGCCTTTGTCGCGCGGTGTATCCTCTCGCCAGTCGACATTTACCTGCGCGTCCAGCGCTGCGTGCGTGGGTAGGCGCACCGTGTGGCCCGCAGTGCCACCCGAAGCCCGGTGCTGCACCCCATGCTGCGACCTGACCGTGTGGCTGACTTCTCGGCTGCGTTCTAGATATGAGGTACACACACACGGTGGCGTTGGACAGTGTGCGGATGGAGGTGGACATCCTGGACAGCTGTCGCTGTATGGTGAGTCACTGATCCTGGACAGCTGTCGCTGTGTGGTGAGTCACTGATCCTGGATAGCTGTCGCTGTATGGTGAGTCACTGATCCTGGACAGCTGTCGTTGTATGGTGAGTCACTGATCCTGGACAGCTGTCGCTGTATGGTGAGTCACTGATCCTGGATAGCTGTCGCTGTATGGTGAGTCACTGATCCTGGATAGCTGTCGCTGTATGGTGAGTCACTGATCCTGGATAGCTGTCGCTGTATGGTGAGTCACTGATCCTGGATAGCTGTCGCTGTATGGTGAGTCACTGATCCTGGACAGCTGTCGTTGTATGGTGAGTCACTGATCCTGGATAGCTGTCGCTGTATGGTGAGTCACTGATCCTGGATAGCTGTCGCTGTATGGTGAGTCACTGATCCTGGATAGCTGTCGCTGTATGGTGAGTCACTGATCTTGGATAGCTGTCGCTGTATGGTGAGTCACTGATCCTGGATAGCCGTCGCTGTATGGTGAGTCACTGATCCTGGATAGCTGTCGCTGTGTGGTGAGTCAATGAAGCTGTCGCTGGATGGTGAGTCACTGATGGCTCGGCCGGCAACCTATCGAGTCTGTGTTGGTGGAAGGAGACGTGTGGTGAACACACAATCAGGAATATTAATTGTATGCTGACAATTAATCAACAGAGCTGCCTTATGTGTGTAAATAGATGCACCTAGCTGGTAGCTGGAGCACCGACGTGATAATATCCGCGCTTAATATCTAGAAGGATTTGGGGGTCTTCTTCACCGTCTTCTTCTATGCAAATGTGATTTCGGTAATCTTTCTCACATCGTCAGCTTGTTGTCGATGCAGAGTTCAGACAGATATAAAGGTAGTGCAAAAGCTGCGTGCGACCGCAAAGAGAAGCAACCATCATTCAATACATTGGGACGACATTTGGATTGGACTTTGCGAAACCATAATTTAGGTTTCTCTTTTGAAATGCATCGGCAGATTCAAGGAATTGACCACGGGTAAGTTAGCGGGTGATGCATTACTAGGGCTTAAGATCCATGATCTCCATGAACAGCCCACTTAACTGTAAATCACCAAAGTTGTAATTTTAAGTGCTATAATATTCGGCTTTCTATCTCCCACATGCCCCTACCTTAACAGCGTTAGCATAGCCATCGAAACGGGATGGAGGGTAGGGTAGGGGCATTGGGACACAGCGCCCTCCACTTAAATAAGGAAAGTTAACGTTGATCCCATAGGGTTGACCGAGAAGAATCGATCCAAAAACTTATCGGTATCCAACCTAATTTCAGACGTTCCGGTATCACTAGGTGTCATGAAATGTACAAAAATATTAGCCTGGCTCCTTTGCATTCGGTTTGTGTTTTAGGTTTTTATCTCAACAGCACCGAAATGCGAATCAATTATAAGATATTTGATGTTCTTTTATACGCTAGTCGAATTCTTCCTCGCAGTGAGAGCGTACAAGTCATCCATGGGAAGCGTATATTGCGCATAACCCTGGCCACGTGGCTTAGCATGAGTTATTACATTCTCACCGAGTCCTGCAGAGAATCTGATGAGACAACAACCAGCAGCTTCATAGACTCGGGAAGTTGACCTGTTGTTAAATGGTAGCAAGGCGTACACACACGCTGTCCCTTCTGCCGATTCAGTTGCGTGACCTGATGTCTACAACACCTTGCTCCAATGCACAAATCCAGGCTCAGTCACTGCGTGACACTGCTCCGCGTGTATGCGGGGGTCATTGAGAGCGGCGAGACGACCATGATGCTACCCGTTCGTACTATACATAGGTTAACATAGAACCGAGGGCGCTCATCCGACTAACTGGCACATAGTTCCTACAAAAAGAGCACTTGCTGTCTAACACATCTGCTTACCCATTCATTTACTCATTTATTATTGTATTGTTTCTTAGAGACCAGCGGTTCAATTACTTACTCACCCACCCACTCACCCACTCACTCGCTCTCACTCCGTAACTCATTGAACCACAGCACACTAACGGCAAGCCAGCGCACCTACACGCACCACCTTTGTCAACAACGGCGCCACCTGCGTGGCATGTTTACACGAGAAACACTGCCATTAGCGGCCCCCACCGCTGCACGTGACCTGACCTCCACCTGACTTATGGCAGGCGCACACCGCCCACGCAGGTCACCGCCATAACTCAGCGGGCCGGGTCGCGGCAGCATCCGTGCGCCACGCACCTAATGGGCTTTATTTGACAGCTCGGTCATTAGCCGACATTCTCAACCTGCTCCTCTGTTCACAGGGAAATCCGAAACAATTGGAGAAAAGCCATCGGGTGCGTGATGGCACCGACCGCCGGGGTGCACGTGTTAGAGGTCTACATGGAACAGAATCGTGGTTTTGGAACTAATCCAGTGATGATATTTGAATGAGGATGCGAGCCGAAATATTCGCTGGAAGCAGAAATTGTTGTCATGTCGCTGTTATGCGTATGGCGCGCTATATGGTCCTTCAGCTAATTCAATGCAATAATCGGGTCGTGCACCCGGCCTTGCTGGACTTCGTCTATCGCCGTAATGAGCTGCAGTGATAAAATGATTCAGCAATGTAAGCCCTCCTGATGGGTCATGCATCCAATACATGAGCCTGACAACAGTGAGCCAGACACTTTGCATTGTGTTCCATCTGTTCTTCCCTGAACACAGATGTAAGCAAACTGTTGGCACCTACATCAAATCATGTTGTCACAAGCTTCATCATTTTTATCCTGCTTCCACTTTACACTATGCGAATTGCCGCAGCCTTGGTTGAGGCCATAACTGGCCCTAAGCTGTCATTGGATACCACAAAGTATTTATTATCCGTGGAATGAATGCTAGCGATTGAAAATCAGTCACCTTGGGAGAGGATTCCTAGAAAGCAGGCAGTTGACAAACATGACGCGCACATGTTTGTCATGGTGCGTTCAACATCACCAGCAGGTCGAGACGGTGTTGAGGTGGCAGCTGGTGTGCCAGCTGACTTCCAACAGATCACCCAACACACAGCACGCCATAATCACGTCTCACCCACACACAACTGGCCGTCGGGACCGTCTCCCACGGAAGATCTGAATTACCCCGTCAGACTCACACCTGCTCACGCTGGACAAGTATTTATGCGGTGCTGAAGACAGAAGGCAATTAATGAATTCTGAAGTTCTTTAAGGCAAGGGATACATGGCGCAAGCTTTGCCGTTTCGGGTACAAATATAGCGCTGATGCATGGACAGGATCACAAACGTCACTGAAAGGTGTTGATTCACCATCAATAGATCCCAATATATCGATGATATGTCATAATAGATATACAGACGGATGACGCAACTCATCAATATTTAGTTCAAGTTTAGTTTTAGCCCTACTGATAGTGTAATATACGAGATGTGGTGCCTATGGCGTATAGTTACTGAGAAGCATCGTTCATCTGAAGCCTTGTCGACTCTAGGCCATGGTCGGGACAACAGGTGATGTCCTGGCCATGTTCTAACGCCAGAAGGTTAATGTCGCATTCATTGGTCTTGCGCCAGCATAGCATCGCCCCGTCAGGCCCACTCGATCGTCGGTTCAAACGCATCCCCCTCATGCATTTCTCCAGGCCGAATTCGTACGGTGTGGCTGGGAGAACGAGGCCAACGCGAAACGTTGGCCGCTGCGCAAGCTTAACCACCATGTGGTATCACGATCACGGGTGCTTGACTTTTACATGCAGACATTCATTGAGCTCTCAGCAGCGGCAGAGCCGCATCATGGTATCTGCACCAAATATAGACGCTTTTGAGGTCAAGACTGCAGTACAATATGCAGCTTCCTCCATGACTGCCGCCCAGTGGTCATTTAACCGCCCTGCAGTCGTCGTAGATCCAGATTTGCATCGATCTATCCCAGCGGGTATGACTCACTCTGGTATCGTCCGCCACCTGCCGATGGCCGCTGACACCTGTCCACCTGAAGCGGCTGTCGCTCGCTGAAGCCCACCGCTCAAATGTGCCGAATGTGTTTATTTAGCTTAGCTATAGCTTAATTAGCTCTTGAACATTCCATGGCAAATTGAAATCCCGTGTGGCATAATGGATCTTCCAGCATCTATCGTGACTGGGACAACAGGTTGCTTCGAATGGTTGCAAAATATTGCGAACGTAACACGCTTGATTGGACTGCACCGGCCATTATCGGCCTGCAGGCGTGTGTATGTGAGTTCAATGAACGGATCATAAATGGAATTGAACGCAAATCGACAAGAAAAGTGAAATCGGGCTAAGCTGCTTCTTCTTATCTCGAACGATGGGACACCTGGGGATGCATGTTCTCATTCTAGGAATATGGAATGATTACCATGCTGCGATTTGAACATTGTACTGAAGCAAACCAAGCAAAGTTAGTGTATTTTTTCTGCTAGGTAAGAACTAGTGACTCTAGATAATTGTGATCGTTATGGACGTAAAGAAGCAGGCACATTTGGCTCGAAGTGCATCTGAACCACACGTACTTGGCTGTTCTGGTAGCTAAATAAAGTAATTAAACTGGCAAACCTGGTGGCTTCATTGGGAGTGTGGTGACATATAGTTCAAACTAAAAGCCAGCTTTGTTGAGGCCATAATTCCATTAAGATTTCTAGCTCAATGCTTTTACCTGTCGTCTCTTCAGGAAATATTTCCAAGCTCGTACACCCACAACCACACTACACGCATACATAAACAGCAATTCAGTCATCCATGTTAACATGAGATCCAGACTTCGAGGGGGGGGGGGAACGAACGGGAGGAGTGAGATCAAGCTTTGCTTCCATCGCGATTGGCTTCTCGCTTTATCAGCCAAGTCAATACCTACGCGAATCAAAACCCCAAGGTGATAGGTTCATACTGTGCTCGAAGGAACGCAGCTCCGTTTATATATAGGTATGAAGGCTCCTTTGCGTCTGCATATCCCTGAAAACAATTTCGAGATATTTCTTGGCACGATCTCCACGGAGTATCTTATATGTTTGACCTGTGTCTTTCTGAGTTCAAGGATTTCTTTCAAAAGATATACCTATTCTTCAAGGCGATGTGACATGCTACTTCGTTAGCTTCATTATTTAGCCAACTAATCCCACAGAAGCATCCGAAATAGAAACAGCTATGTAGGAAGGATTCCTGAAGAGCAGTCTGAGAGCAGTCCGTTTCTCACCACTCAAAATGTGCGCTCCTATGTCATTCCAACGAAAAATGCTCAACCCAGAAAGAGCTTTGGTCGGCCCATAAGATTCCACGTGGAGCACGCGACCAGAGACAAGAGATCGGGCAGAGATCATGAGACCTGGAGAGGAGAAAGAGATAAAGAGGACGATGGAGTTCTATTTCAGCTCAGGCTCAATAATTTATGAAGTTCATCTGTGCAAGCATGCCCAAATAAGCTGATCACAATTAAATAAATATTGTGAATTGAACGGGACATGTGAATTTAAAGTAAAACCCATATATCCTTCTATGGTTAGATAATTGAAAATTTAAATTCATCGATTTCCAGTATGTATTATCATGATTTTGAGACTGGCAAAGAAACACGAGCTTAAACAAATTAAATTAAGTGTCGGCACGGCACTGGCTATGATGGTCGAAGTATTCCCCACTTGGGCCAGAAATCCACGGCTCACCCGTTGGCAGCCGTAATGACCCGCTGCACCATGGCAACCATGTAATAAACATCGTCCACCTGGGCTGCACGATGCAGTGTGTTTTCATGTCTCCTGCAGTCGCTCCGACGTGCCTGTGTGCGCGCCGGCGCCGCGTGCTTTCCTGCTGACGGCCGGCCCGTGACCCTACGACCTGTGCCCTCTGACCCGCAGGCCACCGGTTGTCTGCTCAGCCACGTGCGCTGGGGCGATGCCTTCCTGGTGGTGTACTCGGTATGCGACCGGTCCAGCTTCCAGGCGGCACGCGCATACCTGGAAACGCTCAGTCGGGAGAAGCTACCGGGATACTTCACCACAGTCCTGCTCGGAAACAAGAGGGATCTCGAGCACGCCAGGTACGTCATATGAGTTCTCGAGCACGCCAAGTATGCTCCACGGCACGAGCGCGATAGGCGAGTTCCGCGATCTCCAAACCGCACACAGCTGAGAACCTCAGCACCGTCATCTCTCCGTCCAGCAGACACCTGACCATCACCTCACTCTCCGGTGGATACCTAGAGGATCTTCATCTCCCCTGTCACATACACATCTGACCGTCACCTCACTCTCCGGTGGGTGCCTAGAGGATCTTCATCTCCTCTGTCACATACACACCTGACCGTCACCTCACCCTCCGGTGGGTGCCTAGAGGACCTTCATCTCATCTGTCACATACACACCTGACCGTCACCTCACTCTCCGGTGGGTGCCTAGAGGATCTTCATCTCCTCTGTCACATACACACCTGACCGTCACCTCACCCTCCGGTGGGTGCCTAGAGGACCTTCATCTCATCTGTCACATACACACCTGACCGTCACCTCACTCTCCGGCGGGTGCCTAGATGACATTCATCTCCTCTGTCACATACACACCTGACCGTCACCTCATTCTCCAATGGATACCCATAGGACCCTCATCTCCTCTGCCATACAGACACCTGGCTGCTACCTCACTGGCCGCTACCTCACCCAGGGGATCGTCACCTGTTCTGAGTCACACACGAATGGAATCCTGACAGGCGGCGATTAATTAGCGAGGCCCGGCCGGCGTGGGGCCGGTGACCGCTACCGCCGCTCATCATCGCAATTGTGCTCTAGCTGCCGCCACTGCGGCTGACGGGCGGCAGCAGGGCACAACACGACTGGACTGGACGATACGACTGGACCGGACAACACGACTGGACCGGACAACACGACTGGACCGGACAACACGACTGGACTGGACGACACGACTGGACCAGGCGACACGACTGGACCGGACGACACGACTGGACCGGACGACACGACTGGACCGGACGACACGACTGGACCGGACGACACGACTGGACCAGGCGACACGACTGGACCGGACGACACGACTGGACTGGACGACACGACTGGACCGGGCGACACGACTGGACCAGGCGACACGACTGGACCGGACGACACGACTGGACTGGACGACACGACTGGACTGGACGACACGACTGGACCAGGCGACACGACTGGACCAGGCGACACGACTGGACCGGACGACACGACTGAACCAGGCGACACGACTGGACCAGGCGACACGACTGGACCGGACACTGACCAGGCGACACGACTGGACCGGACGACACGACTGGACCAGGCGACACGACTGGACTGGACGACACGACTGGACTGGACGACACGACTGGACCAGTCGACACGACTGGACCGGACGACACGACTGGACTGGACGACACGACTGGACCAGGCGACACGACTGGACCAGGCGACACGACTGGACCGGACGACACGACTGAACCAGGCGACACGACTGGACCGGACGACACGACTGGACTGGACGACACGACTGGACTGGACGACACGACTGGACCAGGCGACACGACTGGACTGGACGACACGATTGGACCAGGCGACACGACTGGACCAGTCGACACGACTGGACCGGACGACACGACTGGACCGGACGACACGACTGGACCAGGCGACACGACTGGACCGGACGACACGACTGAACCAGGCGACACGACTGGACCGGACGACACGACTGGACTGGACCTGGACATTTGGCGTCGTCGTCTCGGGAGCACAGCACGCCGGCACACCGACCAAAAAACGTGCTTACCAGGGCCGCGATGAAGGCACGGCAGCTGGAAATGCGACCTGAGTATTGAGCTGGACTCACGCCCCACGCCTCGGTGACTCGTGAGGCGTGGGCCAGGCCTCTGAAAACCGCCGCGCTGGTCAGCTCTCAGGCACAACCAGGCGCACTTCCTCACTGTGCGGCGCTGCCGTCCGGCTCTCGCGGGTGACGACTGGTGTGTGCATGTGTGAAGTACTGGGACTGGCAGCTGCAGGTACCGCATGTGGACCGCTCCTCGGGGGGTGACGACTGGTGTGTGCATGTGTGAAGTACTGGGACTGGCAGCTGCAGGTACCGCATATGGACCGCTCCTCGGGGGGTGACGACTGGTGTGTGCATGTGTGAAGTACTGGGACTGGCAGCTGCAGGTACCGCATGTGGACCGCTCCTCGGGGGGTGACGACTGGTGTGTGCATGTGTGAAGTACTGGGACTGGCAGCTGCAGGTACCGCATGTGGACCGCTCCTCGGGGGGTGACGACTGGTGTGTGCATGTGTGAAGTACTGGGACTGGCAGCTGCAGGTACCGCATGTGGACCGCTCCTCGGTGGGTGACGACTGGTGTGTGCACGTGTGATGTACTGAGACTGGCAGCTGCAGGTACCGCATGTGGACCGCTCCTCGGTGGGTGACGACTGGTGTGTGCACGTGTGATGTACTGGGACTGGCAGCTGCAGGTACCGCATGTGGACCGCTCCTCGGTGGGTGACGACTGGTGTGTGCATGTGTGATGTACTGGGACTGGCAGCTGCAGGTACCGCATATGGACCGCTCCTCGGGGGGTGACGACTGGTGTGTGCATGTGTGAAGTACTGGGACTGGCAGCTGCAGGTACCGCATTTGGACCGCTCCTCGGTGGGTGACGACTGGTGTGTGCATGTGTGAAGTACTGGGACTGGCAGCTGCAGGTACCGCATATGGACCGCTCCTCAGGGGGTGACGACTGGTGTGTGCATGTGTGAAGTACTGGGACTGGCAGCTGCAGGTACCGCATGTGGACCGCTCCTCGGGGGTGACGACTGGTGTGTGCATGTGTGAAGTACTGGGACTGGCAGCTGCAGGTACCGCATATGGACCGCTCCTCGGGGGTGACGACTGGTGTGTGCATGTGTGAAGTACTGGGACTGGCAGCTGCAGGTACCGCATGTGGACCGCTCCTCGGGGGTGACGACTGGTGTGTGCATGTGTGAAGTACTGGGACTGGCAGCTGCAGGTACCGCATATGGACCGCTCCTCGGGGGGTGCCGACAGGAGCGCATCTGGCTGAATTATTCATGCGCACGCTACGTCACGCCTGGAGTCTGCATCTGATCAAAGAAGGGCAGAATGAGGGAATGGCTTGAGGTGACGGCGTGATAAAAATAGCATAACGATGACGGATTTTAGACATGTCCCTGAACGCAGAATCGAAGACATCGACGCAGAATCGCTTTACTTGTGCATAGCAAGTAAAGCGATGGTGCAAACGGCACCCACGCACGTCTTCCTGAGCATGCCAAACATCTTCTTTATGTGATGGGTATGACAAGTGTGACAAGACAACCACCGCCGCTCATAACATATCACACATGCACCAGTTGATCTCTTTGAGAAACGAGCACATGTTGTGTTTATGGACAACGCGGAAGCTACACACACACACATCTGACACACAGCACGACAAAGTTGTATTGTCTTCTCTCACAGTGCTGGGGAAGCGCAGCCGCACTACCCCGCACGCGTCTCTACCTGGTGGGATAAAAAACCGACGCCGACGCAGGTGGTAACAGCGGGCTTCTGAGTGGCTCATACTTCCTGAGACTCACCAAATGAACTCGCATCTATTCTACACAACCCAACGGTTGTGTGAGTAAAGGCAGCGCTATACAGGCAGGTCCTGAATAAAGGCCGGTTCCCGCCGCGGCCGGACCGGAAAAATCCGTTCCGTTCGCCAAACCGTGCACTATTGAGCAGGCTTCCGTCGGCTTCTTCGCCGGAGCGGTTCGGCTTCCCCGCCGGAGCGGTTCGGCTTCTCCGCCGGAGCGGTTCGCGTCCCGCGGACTCGGCCAGGCCTGTCGTGACGTCATCCACGCAATGGCAGCGTACTCGCTTCCGTTGTGCCCATGTTTGCGGACAAATAATTATTTCGCTTTCATTTGTGCCAGCTAGAGAAATAAATTAACCGAGCGAGGTGATTTGGCAGGCAAGTTCTGTTCTGCAAAAAGTTGGCTAATGTTGGCAACTGGAACCAAAGATAGCGTGAGCAAGAGTGGGATGGGATACTCACTATCTGAGACCAGCAATAAATCGTGTAGGCTCAAATGGAAATTATGAAAATTATACAGATTCACACTGCAACTCCATGTACACCTACAAATTCAAGCTGCATGTTGGATTGAATACCTTGACACATCCTTAGAACAGCATGGTATACTTACGATGGAAATACGATGGCACTGCATGGCGCGAACACTTGTATTATTATAATGGCGCGCTCGAGACACAAGGATCGAATAGTTGCGTGCAGCGTGTATTTGTCCAGAGGCTTCCCAGGCCGTCCGGCCGCCGACCGACGGACGCGGCCGGACGAAAATGTACAGCGCGGCTCAGCTTAGATGGACTGGCGGTCCGGCGGCCGGACCGGACGGCGGCGGCAGCCTGACAGTTTGCCCGCGGCGCCTGGCTCACACTGCGGCCGGAGAAATATCCGGCAGCCGGACCGAAACATTACCATGTAAGGTAAAATGCCGGGTCCGGTCACCGGACGTTTCTCCGACCCGGTGGCGGTGTGGGCCGGGCTTGCAGATATCACACCGAACCTTGTGCTTGGATGTAGCACGAGCACACCTGGCGCTGGGAAAAATCAAATTTGGTACAATGTTACTCACTGGCTTTTCTAACAGCCAATATGCCAAAGCAGCGAGTGGAACCTACGTGTCGGCATCGGAGGAACTTTCCCCCGATAAATACTGGCGTTGTGGCACGATTGAACCGCCCAGGACTGTCACGAATCACGCGCCCACCTGCATGCCCCGGCCGGCGCCCGTCCATCGCCAGCCACCACCTGTCCCTCGCGGCGTCTTCATTAGTCCGGCCACGTCCTGAGCCGGACAGTGTCCAGTCGAGACTCCGTGCAGAACACCACCAGATCCGCTCACGGCACGACTATGGGCAGCCTGAAGGGCTGGTTGTGCATAAGTGTGTGCCAGGTGGCCGCTCTGTTTGAAGGGCTTACTCTGGGCAACCACTCTGTCCGCGAAGGATGAGGGTGGTCGCTCGGTTTGAAGGACGGAGAGGACGCACTGCGCCTTGTGGACGGTTAGCTGATGGCCGTCAATGTGCTTAACGGTAGACCGTGGCTGGTCGCTTCATCTGAAGGACTGTCTGAGAGTGGTCATTCCACCTAGGCGACCAATAACTGACCGCTCCGGCTGGATCGTTTTTGCTGAGACTGGCTGCCCCACCCGGGCTACTGATTGGGACTGGCCGCTCCATCAGCATGGCTGATTAAGGCTGGCCGCTCCATCAGCATGGCTGATTAAGACTGGCCGCTCCATCAGCATGGCTGATTAAGACTGGCTGCTCCATCAGCATGGCTGATTAAGACTGGCTGCTCCATCAGCATGGCTGATTAAGACTGGCTGCTCCATCAGCATGCACCTCCATCAGCATGGCATTAACTGCGCTCATCAGCATGGCTGATTAAGACTGGCTGCTCCATCAGCATGGCTGATTAAGACTGGCTGCTCCATCAGCATGGCTGATTAAGACTGGCCGCTCCATCAGTATGGCTGATTAAGACTGGCTGCTCCATCAGCATGGCTGATTAAGACTGGCTGCTCTATTTGTACGACTGATTGAAACTGGCGCTGCTCGATCTGGATGACTTATTAGGACTGGCTGCTCCACCTGGGTTACCGATTGATACTGGCTGTTCCATTTGGACAACT
Source organism: Ashinkailepas kermadecensis (assembly GCA_034440615.1). Classification (NCBI taxonomy): domain Eukaryota; kingdom Metazoa; phylum Arthropoda; class Thecostraca; family Neolepadidae; genus Ashinkailepas; species Ashinkailepas kermadecensis. Next base: position 30,390 of record JAOTOM010001711.1, on the reverse strand, counting down.
ACTTGAAACTCGCTGCTGGATCTGAGTGACATATTGGAACTGGCTGCTCGATTTCCGCGACTTATTGAGATTGGCTACTCCATTTGTACGACTGGTTATAACTGGTTGCTTCACGACTGCGACTGAGTGGGATCGACCGTTTGCCCGGATGGCTGGCCTGGACCGACCGCTCGCTCAGGTGGCTAGCCTGGACCACCCGCCTAGGTGACTGGCCTGCTGGAGCTGGTGACCGCTCGGAGATCACGCATTGTGGCGCCAACCAGCTGCTTCGCATGACTCCAGACGAGCGTAATGAGAGGCCGGCACAGACATAGCCTAATTGGCGGTGCGGTCGCCATTAATCTCGGCGACAGCGACGCACGCCCTCAACAGGCGGCTAGTCTCGGCGCCATTTGTTGCGCCCGACGCGCACGGAAAACGGACGGTATCCGCAGCTCGGGTCCGACGCCATGTCCGTGGCTGGGACCTGCCGTCAGGATCCGCGCCAGGTCCGCGAGGGGCCTGCCGTCAGGATCCGCGCCAGGTCCGCGACTGGGATCCGCGGCTAGATCCGCGGATGAGGTCAACGTCTGGGTCCATTGCTGGGGTCGGCCGCTGTGGTCGGCGAGAGTGGCACTCACAGCGTGAACTGGCGCCTGCGGAGGTTCGGCCGACGGCCGCTGGTACATACATCAGGCGGTGGCAGCTCGGCGACGTGCTCACGGTGCCGTGATGCCCTAACGGTATTCTGCGGTACGGGTGTTTACTCTCGGCGCGGGGAGATGTCTGCGGTACGGGGAGATGTTTACTCTCGGCGCTGGTCTGGTGGTAAATTATCCAACGTATTCTGACGGTCGCCGCCCGGCCGCGCGGCAAAGGCGCCTTCGTACAAGGATTACGGAAAGACCATGGGTGTCATTTTAATTGGCTGGCCCTGTTTGGATTGAATTCCCTAATGGTACCATGTCTGCTGAGTGTCAGTCAACCCACTTCGATCTGCCGATAAGGTAAGACAAATGTGGGTGCTTGAGGCGGTACACTTTGAGGGCGGCGGCAGGCCATAGGCGGTAGGCGGTAGGTGCCAGGCGGCAGAAGGCAGGTGCCAGGCGGCAGGCGCCGCCCAAGTACGCTCAGTGTGTACTGATGGCTGCTCAGGCCCGACTTTGAGGTGGCTCTTCATCATTCCAAGGCTCTATTTGCATATGACAGATGATGCCGACGAAAACCAGTGGAGTGAATGATGAGCCTGGAAGATGTACATATAACAGTGGCGTGTACAGCCCTGGACGGCTTCGGCAATAAAGGAATTTTACCTCCCTAACGAGAGCATTTCGCCATTTCCTCTACCGCTGGAATGTGGGGAGTTGCCACACCCTCAACTCGAGAATGTACTCCTAATTGAGCTAGATACATGAAAAACAGGGTATTGACTTATACTAGTGCTATCTAATGATATCCAATCTGATCTTGTGAGGTCAACCGTTAACCCCTACGTCGAGTCAAAGATAAGGATTTCGAGAAAATTGAATTTAAAAAGAAACACTATCACGTGCGGAAAATCGCGCAAAATGCCAACAAGTGGGCTTGCGCCTGTAGATCTGGACATGATCTGCCGGTTGACATCGCGCACATACTAATCAAGTCCTTAGATAAGCTCCTAGGTCGTGTTAAAGGTACCTCTTCTGACACATTCCGAAAAGTGAGCGCGACAAGACGACAGTTCAGATGGCTTAGGGACAGAAGTGGATGCTCAACTCAAACTTCTGGACACCGTTCGAGGTATCCAAGAATAGGGATCTTTCAAAGTCATTGGCCTAGCATTACCCTGAATAACCTTTTCTTCAATTCTGGACTACTCTGGGGTGATTTTTGGTGTGTAATTATAAATTAGTGGCCATTTGCACCTCAGATAAGTGAAAATATAAATTTTGACCAGGATTTCTAAAATTAGATCCCGGCCTTGATCAGATATGGCACGTTCGATATGGCTCATGACGTCACGAGCGACACGTCTTTAGACTGAACAAAATCCAAAGAAACACTTTGGGAAGTGCTTCGTACGCACATCAGCGCCAATGTCGAATTTGCGGAAAAGTCACAACGTTTCACTTGTCTTGCTTCAGCTGTCTGACGGATAATTGGATTTTGGAGCATTTGAGCACTTGACTGGGGCGTAGAGGACGGCCCCGAGCTGTCGTTAATCTGCGGCTGTCAGAAGTGACCGATTGTGCCCTCCGCTGCAGGCAGGTGGATACAGAAGACGGTCACGAGTTGTCGCTAGCCTACGGCTGTCCCTTCTACGAGGTGTCGGCCGCCGAGAGCATGACGGGCGTGTCGCTCGGCTTCCACACCCTGCTGAAAGAGGCGCGCAGTCTTCAGCTGCTTCGCTCACTACCCATCCGGAGACGCGCTGGCGTCAACAGCGTCTCCAAGGTGCTCGGAAACATCTTCGGCAAGAACGGCAGGTATCGGAAGAAGAGGCCGTCCCTCAGCATCTGAGTGTGCCGCGCGCGCCGGGAGAACGTTCCGTTTGTCCGCTGCTCGGCTGGTTACCCTCGACAGTGATGTGCATTTGTGCCGCTGCGGACGTGGGCGGAACGCTTTGTGTTGGGGACTAGGCTGGGCCTGTGGATTACCTGAAGTGCATCTCTGTCTCGGCATCGTGTATATACACAACAGCTACTTGCCTGCCATAGCTGTTTCTCGGAATGCTTATGAGCTTTGTTGTATGCATTGCGTTGTCGCTGAACCTTGTGAGATTTTTGTACAGGTGCTGAGTGTTACCATGCTATTATCGTGCCATCTACCTGTGAAAGCGGTCACAGATCGTTATGGTACATATTTTATGCGCAGTAATCCATGTCAATGTATGCTAGAAAGCCGACTGTTGCATTGGGCCTGCCACTTCAGGGGGAAGATAGCATGATTTTACCAGTGCATCTGAAATTGCTTAAATTAGGTCGTCCATGAATAAGTTATGGAGTGGGACTCTCAATGGCATCCATCTTCCATTTCAAAGTACTTCTTAACTCATGTTATGCACCTTCTTGTTATTCATGGCGTTTTTCGTAGTCATGGAGTTCTTACGGTGACCAATGAGTGGCATGCAATTTTCTGATGCTTGCATTAATATCAGCGTTTGGAGACGGATTCCGTAGACTTCTAGTCAGATGTTTTATTTCATTTGGCCTGCAGCCGTGCTTCGCCAGCGTGTATCATAATACAGCCGCACCTACAGCCTCATGTTCTTCATATACACTTGGTAAGGTCTGCGCAAGCCCTGAATCACGGGCCTCCAAATAGAGTGAGGGAATTATATGTAATCTTCAAAGAAATTGAAAGCATTTAAATGCACAATCCTTTAAGCATGCCAGGCACGCCAAGCATGCATAACTGACAAGTTTCATGTGATGCGTGACTGCGAACTTTGCAGGGTTTACACTATGCGTGCCCATTACATCTTAAACACTTATCAGAGGTCAAAATAGATGGACCTCAGCATAATGGCTTTGTAAGCCATCCTTAATAATGTATAATAAAAATTGCTTATCAATGCTTAATGATACCTAATAACAATAACAAATAATTGCTTGTACGCTACGCTTAGATAGTTCCAAATGGACATTATATACAGCGAACCCTTATCAGACAAGGAGCAGTATTGTTGTGAGTACTTCATTCGAAAAGCAGGTAATGTGAGTTCACCTTTGAGGAACAGATCGTGATATGACCCGTGGTATGTTTAGGTTTTTCAGAGATGGATATGGCGCTCCTCTGCGGCACCACTAGCAGGTTGGCCCCCACTCCACTCTGACCACCTTACTCTGCTCTATCACACTAACACTCACACACGCACACGCACACACAGACGAAGCTTACTACTGCCGGCCAGCCTCAGCGAGCGTGGGCGGACATTTGTCGTGGGACCGTCGAGCCAGATAAGGGGAGGCGACTGCTCTGTCTCATCAGCCGTCCGGGCGCCCGCACAGGCAGTGACGCTGTCGCTGCTGCGTTCACTGCCACTGCGCCGGTGTCACACTGTCACTGCGCCAGTGTCACACTGTTACTGCGCCAGTGTCACACTGTTACTGCGCCAGTGTCACACTGTTACTGCGCCAGTGTCACACTGTTACTGCGCCAGTGTCACACTGTTACTGCGCCAGTGTCACACTGTTACTGCGCCAGTGTCACACTGTTACTGCGCCAGTGTCACACTGTCACTGCGCCAGTGTCACACTGCTTCCACGCCAATGTCACACTGGCACTGCGCCAGTGTCACACTGCTGCCACGCCAGTGTTACACTGCTGCCACGCCAGTGTTACACTGCTGCCACGCCAGTGTCACACTGTCACTGCACCAGTGTCACACTGCTGCCACGCCAGTGTCACACTGTCACTGCGCCAGTGTCACACTGCTGCCACGCCAGTGTCACACTGCTGCCACGCCAGTGTCACACTGCTGCCACGCCAGTGTTACACTGTCACTGCGCCAGTGTCACACTGCTGCCACGCCAGTGTCACACTGCTGCCACGCCAGTGTTACACTGTCACTGCGCCAGTGTCACACTGCTGCCACGCCAGTGTTACACTGTCACTGCGCCAGTGTCACACTGCTGCCACGCCAGTGTCACACTGCTGCCACGCCAGTGTTACACTGCTGCCACGCCAGTGTTACACTGTCACTGCGCCAGTGTCACACTGCTGCCACGCCAGTGTCACACTGTCACTGCGCCAGTGTCACACTGCTACCACGCCAGTGTCACACTGTCACTGCGCCAGTGTCACACTGCTGCCACGCCAGTGTCACACTGCTGCCACGCCAGTGTTACACTGTCACTGCGCCAGTGTCACACTGCTGCCACGCCAGTGTCACACTGCTGCCACGCCAGTGTTACACTGCTGCCACGCCAGTGTTACACTGCTGCCACGCCAGTGTCACACTGCTGCCACGCCAGTGTCACACTGCTGCCACGCCAGTGTTACACTGTCACTGCGCCAGTGTCACACTGCTGCCACGCCAGTGTTACACTGTCACTGCGCCAGTGCCACACTGTCACTGCGACAGTGTCACACTGCTGCCACGCCAGTGTCACACTGCTGCCACGCCAGTGTTACACTGTCACTGCGCCAGTGTCACACTGCCACTGCGCCAGTGTCACACTGTCACTGCGCCAGTGTCACACTGCTGCCACGCCAGTGTCACACTGTCACTGCGCCAGTGTCACACTGCTGCCACGCCAGTGTCACACTGTCACTGCGCCAGTGTCACACTGCTGCCACGCCAGTGTCACACTGCTGCCACGCCAGTGTCACACTGTCACTGCGCCAGTGTCACACTGTCACTGCGCCAGTGTCACACTGCTGCCACGCCAGTGTTACACTGTCACTGCGCCAGTGTCACACTGCTGCCACGCCAGTGTCACACTGTCACTGCGCCAGTGTCACACTGCTGCCACGCCAGTGTTACACTGTCACTGCGCCAGTGTCACACTGTCACTGCGACAGTGTCACACTGCTGCCACGACAGTGTCACACTGCTGCCACGCCAGTGTCACACTGTCACTGCGCCAGTGTCACACTGCTGCCACGCCAGTGTCACACTGCTGCCACGCCAGTGTCACACTGTCACTGCGCCAGTGTCACACTGTCACTGCGCCAGTGTCACACTGCTGCCACGCCAGTGTCACACTGCTGCCACGCCAGTGTTACACTGTCACTGCGCCAGTGTCACACTGCTGCCGCGCCAGTGTCACACCGCCGATGAGACATTGGCACGAGGTCGGCACGCGTGAGCAGTGGGCCAGGGCGGGTTCCGGTGGCGTTTTATGGCGTGCGTTTCTCTGAGCGGAATGTGTGGTGCACACGGGCAGCGGCGGTGGCGGCGGCGGCGGCGGAAGCGGCGGCGGCGGCGGCGGCGGCGGCGGCGGCGGCGGCGGCGGCGGCGGCGGCGGCGGCGGCGGCGGCGGCGGCGGCGGCGGCGGCGGCGGCGGCGGCGGCGGCGGCGGCGGCGGCGGCGGCGGCGGCGGCGGCGGCGGCGGCGGCGGCGGCGGCGGCGGCGGCGGCGGCGGCGGCGGCGGCGGCGGCGGCGGCGGCGGCGGCGGCGGCGGGCGGGGGGGCGGCGGCGGCGGCGGCGGCGGCGGCGGCGGCGGCGGCGGCGGCGGCGGCGGCGGCGGCGCGGCGGCGGCGGCGGCGGCGGCGGCGGCGGCGGCGGCGGCGGCGGCGGCGGCGGCGGCGGCGGCGGCGGCGCGGAGCGGCGGCGGGGGGGGGCGGCGGCGGCGGCAGCGGCGGCGGCGGCGCGGCGGCAGCGGCGGCGGCGGCGGCGGCGGCGCTTCCTCCCCGTGTCGGAGCCACACCGTCCCGCCACCCCTGCAGCACCTCACGGAGCACGATAAATGACGCCATTGTCATTCATGCGTGCAGCTGCCACTGAGTCAGCCGCAAGGACGGCTTAAGCTGAACGGCCCTCAATGATTCGCAAAATGTGTGGCCATGGTGTCGGCGGTGAGCGTGACGCTGCAGCCGGCACACCATACACTGGCGCTGCCCTGTGACGCTGCCCTGTGACACTGCCCTGTGACGCTCAGGCTGGGCCTAAGGTGTCGCAGATGGTACATTGGTGCTGCCCTGTGACGCTCAGGCTGGGACTAGGGTGTCGCAGATGGTACATTGGTGCTGCCCTGTGACGCTCAGGCTGGGACTAAGGTGTCGCAGATGGTACATTGGTGCTGCCCTGTGACGCTCAGGCTGCTAAGGTGTCGCAGATGGTACATTGGTGCTGCCCTGTGACGCTCAGGCTGCTAAGGTGTCGCAGATGGTACATTGGTGCTGCCCTGTGACGCTCAGGCTGGGACTAAGGTGTCGCAGATGCCTAATATGATATCCCAGTGAAGTTAGCACTTCCTGTACAACTTCGGGCAGCGACAATACGCAATCATTGTTTTGACACCATGCATGGTTCATGACGGGATGGTGCCCGCAACACGTTCATTATCTTGCGAGATTTAATAATATTTCCAATGTCAGAAATTATGCTTATTTTAAGCTAGATGTATGATAGTAAACGCCTATCTACAATTGCGATTGTTGCTAGGCAGATGGCGGTATGGGACGCACATGAGTTGTAACCATTGCTTAATGGAATCATATTTATAAAGTACTTCTTTGAAAACAAATAACTTTGATAAGTTGATTGGTTTCCCTAAGAATAAACTGAGAGTTCGAACAAAATTGAGAACAAAATAAAAGGACGTTGGTTTCTTGGTCAGAAATTGAGCTTGAATTTGGTCAGGCGCCGAAGTACTGGGCAGACAAATGGTGTGATGGCAGCTATTCAAACGTGCAAGCTAGCCTTGGTGAGGAAAATAAAACATGCAATGTTATGCCACCCGTCAGATATATTTCAAGCATCGTTATGACCTGAACATGTGACATCCTGCTACCTCGGGAAGGTCACCATTTCAGTGTCACGTAACCTCGATGGACTTGATACAAAGCGAGTTCCTAGAGTTTTTCTTACAAAATAAAACTACTTAATGACATTTCGTCCGAATTCTTGCTCAGGTGGCTTTATGGACCAGGACCCTATTGCTAACCAGAGCTTGTGTGAACACTGGCCCCACCGATCTATCAATTCAGTTCAATTGCAGAATTTTGACCCAGAGTTTAACGTGCCGTCAATGCACCGACACGGCCACCTCGGTAGCTCATCCCCGGCCTTATCGGACCAGCTGCCATCTGACCCTCCCAGCCGGGGGCTAAACACGAGCGCGTGAAGCGACTCGAACCCGGTCTTGCCAGGACAAGGGAGACCAATGCAGGCCAGCGCTTCAACCAAATGAGCTACCGGGGCGGCATGGACCTATGCCTATCGTACGTCATAGATATCCTATCGTACGTGGTAGATATCCTATCGTACGTCATAGATATCCTATCGTACGTCATATATATCCTATCGTACGTGATAGATATCCTATCGTACGTGATAGATATCCTATCGTACGTGATAGATATCCTCGAGACTAAAGTTTTTCTACATAGGAAGAGTGTAATACATTTAATTGCGGTCAAGAGCATGGGTCACTTCCACGTGCACGTATATTTCAGGCCCCCATACTGTTCAATGAGGCCGCGTTACTATACTGCATAGGCAATGCAAAGTATATCTGTTGATATACTCCAGCACGTGTGCAGCAAGTCATCCCAATAAGGAATAACACTTCTGTGCTCGATACTTGCGATGCAGCAAATATATTACTGACTGTAGGAGTTGCATGTGACCTGGCGACATTTGTGGTTTAACAGTCGCCAAAGCGTGAATTACTGACTGTGGGCGTTGCATGTGTCCGGCCGACACTTGTGGTCAAACAGTCGCCAAGGCTTGTCGGGATTCACGGCTGCCGAATGTGCATTTCGGCTTGGAGACAGTGGTGTTGTTGAATGTTTCCAAGTAATGGTGCAGGACGAATGGGAGTGAACAAGTGAACACAGTTTAAAACGTGCTCGCTTCAGGAATGGCTCTAGCCTGGGAATAAGTAATTGACAGAATGGAGGAGATGCACATTTAAGTTTTATCCCACACAAAGCAATTTCAACTTCAGTTTTGTCTTTTTGTGGATTCGACCTGAGATTAAATATTAAGGTCAGGATAGGGTTCAAAACTCGAAGCTACATTGTTGCTCAAACGTGTCCACTTAATTTACCTAGTCAAAAACCTGAACATAGACCACACCGTTATCTACCAGAGTGCATGGTTCCAAGCGCATGCAAGGTCCAGTTATCGATATATTATCCAAAAAGTGTGCTAGAGTACTCGCCCTGTTCGGGCCAGAGTAACGTAAGAATGCAATCAATAATATTAAATGCATTTCGTCGAATATTGAATGCACTTTGCACCCCAATGGTGCAAAATAATGATTTTAAATGGCCGGCTACATGCTACAACATTTTACTCTTCAAAGTCATCCAAGGCCACTAACCTGAGATGAACTCGAATGACTTGGGTGGACTATTTTGAACCATATAAGTTGAACCATAAGTAGTTGGGATAGTGCTTAATGAGTTGGTGCTACCATAAGTATGTAGTTGATGCTTTCTTCGGTTTCAGCGCCCAACGTTACCCTACTTCCCGTAAAAAAATGATGTAACACCATGCAAAACTACAGTCCGAATTGCTACGGCAATATACGTTGAGCATAATGGATCAAATAAGCGTAGACTATCTGTAGACTATCAATGCAAATGTAACAAAATGTAGAGATGTTATTCTCCACAAACGTTCAACACAACTAAACAATATTCACATCCTATCACCATTGCCAATGCATTTCGCGTAAGAAGCAAATAACTAGCAAGCCATACCGAGAAATCGAAAAATTGGAGTGCTTCACCTCGTTTGACCTTACAGATCATGATCCAAAATATTCAAGGTAATAAATACACCTGAGAGTTTTCCATGGCACCACTTACCCTATTAGTTTCGTTGCTTTAGCTCCATTAGTTCCCAGTATCTTCTGGGGGAGATAAAATTTACCCCCCCCACCCCCGCCCCCGCCCTCACACGAAGCGTTGTGATCGATCATCTAGCCCAGCGAATGTTAAACACACACCGGAGGGCCTCCAACCCTTATGCACAGGAATTTAATTCCTGGACTATTATCTCGAGGAACTATCAACACCCTCCAACAAAGTGCATTAGCTAGTCTTCCCATCAAAAGTGTGCCAGCCATTTACCATTTAGTCCCAAACTGAGAAAGGGCGTAAGGACAAAGATACACCATATTACGTGTCACGGGACAAATGTAATGACACTCGTTTAATATAGCTTCGGTCAACTATTGACCTCCAAGTTCAGGTCAAAAGATGAAATAATTTATCTAAGCGTCCAATACTGGCAGCCTCAATTGAACGGAGAACGGAATTTATCTGAGATAGAGCCGCAAATGAAGCATCCAATGGTAGCTCCTGTGTGTACAAAGCTAACGACGTGCCAGATCAGGTCAAACCCTCACAATTTACAACAAGCTTCATGCACAATGATCTGTAAACACTTGCAAATTACTATTGCTGGAGTTCTCAAATGGAGAAGAAGTCCTAAATTTGGGATCAGGTCATAAACGCTCCAGAGTTTTCGGTTTGTCTAGAAGTTGGTCGGAGTCAATCGAGGTCAATAACTTCATTTCACCTTCAAACAGCCACCGATAAGACGGTGTGGTCTAAGAACACTGGAAACATAAAACGTTAACCATCTGAACACACAAAATGCAGGAACAACCCAGCAACTTCATTCCAAAAAGGTCTCCAGAAGTTGCGTTAAAATGTGATAACCTAACGTACTTTTCTATGAAAGACATCCACAAAAATGCAACATGAGTCATACAAATAGCTGATGTGCTTTTGCGCGTGATCTTCTGCCAGTTGGAAGGACCGCAAACTCTGCATGAGGTAGCGGCTCTGCGGGATGATCTAACCCAAGATTGACCAGATAACGCAATGCGACCTGAAGTGAAGTGAGCATCAACACCAAAATGGGCAACATTTTGGAGTTTTGAGTTGGCCCTAGGAGCTGAGGTCATCCAGTTAGGAACTCTCAGGAAGAAGAAGGTACTTGGGTAGGACCTTGGGTACTTCGACACATTCAACTGCTAGGCTATATAGCGTCTCCAACCTCTCACGCCGATTGACCGCGGGTGGACTCCGTAAACCCGCCGGTTGAGGGATGCGAACCCACAATCCTTCGATCAAGAGTCCGACACCCTATCGACTGCGCTTCCGCGGCACCCCTCAGGAAGAATAAACAAGTTCATTCACAATTAAATTTGGCTCTATGTCCACAAATACACGTCAACAACATCACAAAACGCTCCACTAATAATACATTATACATACGTAGCATAACACCATCAACTGGGCTTGAGCATTCCAGTGGCAAACACATCGAGCTGCATTCCATCTCATCTAAACTTGTCCGCGATGTTTGGAACCACATCTACTTGCCACAACGTAAGATCTAACTTTGTATCTGTAAATTAAAAAGGAAACCGGTGCTCCAGGGATGTTTTTTAACTGCTCTCCAAATATCCAAATCTCGACCTACTGGAGTGACCGGTGAGCTTGTGTGTGTGTGTGGATCCCTGAAGTGGCTCACCACTCTGTGTGGCGCACTAGAGTGGCACACTAGAGTGGCGCACCACTCTATGTGTGCGCATGTGCAAGCTGATGTTGAAAATAAGCTTAACAGCAATTGCAATGTATATCGCCTTTCATATCCCCATTCCTGTTGATCTCACTCATTTCGACTGGCACGATAATAGCCACCGTGATCTGTGGATGTGTCTGTAGTAAATACAAATACAAATATTTCCAGACAATGAATAACTTGCATTATTCAGGTCGCTGCTCACGCTACTATACCGATAACATGTTGCATAGCATCGTAATGTTGAGGATTCATAGAGCACGTGGAATGGAGAATATTACGCAAACAGACAATCGGCTGTGTTCTGAGTGAAGCACAGGCTAGTGACCAGCATTGTGAGCCATCGACCGACCACCCACGGCAGCCCTGACAGATCGGCCGCTTAGCCGGTCCCATTTTCCTCGGTCGGGTCCAGACAGCGTCCGCACTATTACCGCCAGGGAAATTAGTCGGCCCCTGTGAATTTGTCCGCGTCTGTCCCGACACGGGTGAAAGTGTCGCCTCTTGTTTCTGGCCGTTCCGGGCAGGCCCGTTGCCAGCCAAAATCGTTAGGGGGCACAAACCCATCCGGATCCGCTTTTAGCTAGTGCCTCCCAATAGATGTTATGCTAATGTGATTGCGGCACATGATTTGACGGGGGGCGGGGGCAACCCAGCCTGGATACGGACCTGAACTTCAAAGCCGACTTCCGTCGATGCCACACTGTGAAATTTCACCTGCTCACACAGGGACTGCGGTGGGGCCGACGGGAGCATCCTTATCGGTACAGAAAGCACCTTCACGTGCTTTCAAGAGGACGCGCGAAAAGGTGGCACCGGGTAAGAACAGCAGGGCTGTGAATGGATCGACCAGGGTGGCACCATCATCGATGTCACTTCAGCGCTACGTCGGCATTACGTCATCGCTACGTCAGCGCTACGTCAGCGCTACGTCAGCGCTACGTCAGCGCTACATCAGCACTACGTCAGCACTACGTCAGCGCTACATCAGCACTACGTCAGCGCTACGTCAGCGCTACGCTGGCGACACCTCGGCGTTGTATCAGCGTCACATCCGGGACACCGGACCGTAGCCCGGCCACACACCCGCTGAACGGCGCGAGCGTCACGTCACGAGGGTGTCCCGGATGTTGAAGTCAGACAGTTGGCTGGCGATAGTAGCCTGGGTTACCACTGGGAAGGGAACGAACAATATGGGTGAACGCTTCGTCAACGCACATGTTTTCTGTATTTTGGTGGGAACGAATACGAGTGCTGCTGGAATGACGGCTCCACGACGGCGCTGGTCACGCGACGACACGGGACACAATCACATTATGGGTCCGCCATGGGACCACGGCGCTGGTCACACGACGACACGGGATACGATCACATTATGGGTCCGCCATGGGACCACGGCGCTGGTCACGCGACGACATGGGATACGATCACATTATGGGTCCGCCATGGGACCTCATTCAAAAGGCAAACCTGCAACGAGAACGGAATGCCACAGGATGAATGACGAACGGATACTACATGTAAGCTACTAAGCCACGACCAGCGCCTACCAGATGACGGTATCAGATAGCAGAAGACGGAAGACAGACGGCAGATGAAGAGCGGCTGGTGGCGGATGAGGAGTAGCGAATGGCAGAAGACAAGCAGCAGGTGGCCGATGAGGAGCGCGGATGACATATGCGGGTGAGAGAAGACAAGCAGCGGATGACAGATGCGGGTGAGAGAAGGCGAGTGGCGGATAACAAGGCACGGCCACAGATGACGGATAGCGCGTGACCAGCCGGCCGGTGACGGCACAGTCCGGCGGCAGTGCCGGCTTAGCCCGCTTCTGGCGGTCGCCAGTGCAGCGTCAGGACGCGCGTGCTCGCTGCCGCCGCGGGACGCGCACGCACGGCACGCACTCAATGCAGAGTCGGTCCGCGCACGTCCGTGACCAGAACGGCGCGTGGCGCGACCCTGGTACAGCCTGTCATCCATCACACAGGCTGACAGCAGATGGGTCACACGTCTATTTTTCTTGCCGTCCGCCTGGTCCGCTCTATGGCTGGGCCAGTCTCGCCCCAGAACCCCCGATCACGAACAGTGGCGACTCGCTGAACGCTCACGTCACGCTCTCGCGCTGTCTCATGCTTGCCATCTCTCTCTCTCTCTCTCTCTCGCTCTCTCTCTCTCTCTCTCGCTCTCGCTCTCTCTCGCTCTCTCTCTCGCTCTCGCTCTCGCTCTCTCTCTCTCTCTCTCTCTCTCTCTCTCTCTCTCTCTCTCTCTCTCTCTCTCTCTCTCTCTCTCTCTCTCTCTCTCTCTCTCTCTCTCTCTCTCTCTCTCTCTCTCTCTCTCTCTCTCTCTCTCTCTCTCTCTCTCTCTCTCTCTCTCTCTCTCTCTCTCTCTCTGTCTCTCTATATACATATGTATATAATATATATATACATATATATATATATATATATATATATATATATATATATATATATATATATATATATATACATATCCATATATATATATATATCTGTATATATATATATATATATATATATATATATATATATATATATATATATATATATCAATATATCTACCTATCTATCCATCTATCTATCCACCTATCGATCTCCCTTTCTCTTCTCTCCAGCCGCCGTAGCCCACATCGACTGCTGGCACGGGTTGGTGGGGCGTAAATCGTGCTCTGCTTGCTGCCGTGGCCAGAACTGATACCCCTCCCGCTGAGCACGACCGGGGCGCGCACCGCCAACCGGATATACACGCACTGTGTTCCACTTAATAATTGGCAGCGTGGTTTAGAGTAGTGCTGCCGGCCGTAGGATCGCAGTGCCGATGGTCGTCACCGGACATCAAGCGGTATCAGATGACACCAGACGAGCGGCTGGTGCATGCACGAGTACGTGCTGTACATTGGAGAGTTGCAGCCACTGGAGTGGGTCACTGAGGATCTGCGTGAATTTGTGGGCGCATCGCCCCGTGTCTTACGAGTGCTTCATTGCTGACGCATGTTTGTAAGTGCGCTTGCTCATCGGTTTTCATTGTGGCGGCGATGTAATGGAGACACTGTTTGATACTTTCGGTAGTTGCAGAACGTGCGCCAATGCTGCTTGGAATACAATTGAACTGACCTGTTTGAACTACGCGAAAAGCATTTCTAAGCGTCTGGCATTAATGCCGAGTAACTACAAAAGAAGAGTCTTAAGATTAGTACCACGATATAAAGGGCACACTAATAAAGGGAAGCAAACTGTAAAATAACCTATCACACAGTATCATATTACCTTGTGTCATATTATGGGAAATTGAGTTGACTGAGTTTCTCGAAACTTAAAGAAGGTGTTCTTGCAGTTAAGGTGCCTTCCCAGGGGCGCTTTTTCTTGCATTACCATGAGCGTGTTGCAAAGTTGCCAAAATCTACCCGGTGCTCAAGCGCATCAAACTAACACTAAAACACAGCACACTTTTTTATCGACAGATTGTTGTGACCAAATAGAAAGAAAAACAAACGGCAGACAAGGTGAAGACATCTTCACCATTTTGCGACCCGGAAAACATTTCTTGGTTTTTGAACACTACTGAATGTAGGCTTCGATAGTCGGTCATTTGAAGACGATCGAGGTTTTCGAAGCTTAGATTAAGCTATGCATTGGTGGTGGGTATGTGCTCACACATAAAATCTCCTCAACGTGTCCATGTCAAAGAACAAACTCAACTTCAAAATATTTGGCAATAGAACAGATGTATGGCCTCAAAATCGCTCAAATGAGCATACGAGCTTCCAAGCAATGGCGTAAGTTCAACTGACAGGCTTATGAGTTACCATCATTCCTGAGGTACCTCACCAAAAAAATGACACCTTCCGCCCTTTGTCCTCCTCTGTATGAAACAACATCAATGTCTTCATGTGCATAGCGAATGTTCTATTGATCACTTACGCACAATGGAGATTATGTCTTATTACTCACTAGGAGGCGATTGTTTTTAAACACGCAGTCCGCGGAGCCGACAAAACCAGTCTGCAAATCCAGTGTGCCACCCACATCCAGCCACGTCACTGTGGTCCCCACACCCAGCCACGCCATTGTGATCCCTACATCGAACCACGCCATTGTGGTCTCATCGCCTAGCCACGCCATTGTGATCCCTACATCGAACCACGCCATTGTGGTCTCACCGCCCTAGCCACGCCATTGTGATCCCTACACCGAACCACGCCATTGTGGTCTCATCGCCTAGCCACGCCATTGTGATCCCTACATCGAACCACGCCATTGTGGTCTCACCGCCTAGCCACGCCATTGTGATCCCTACACCGAACCACGCCATTGTGGTCTCATCGCCCAGCCACGCCATTGTGATCCCTACACCGAACCACGCCATTGTGGTCTCATCGCCCAGCCAAGCCATTGTGATCCCTACACCGAACCACGCCATTGTGGTCTTACCGCCTAGCCACGCCATTGTGATCCCTACACCGAACCACGCCATTGTGGTCTTACCGCCCAGCCACGTCACTATGATCTCACCGCCTAGCCACGTCAATGTGGTCCCCACACTCAGCCACACCACTGTGGTCCCCATACCCAGCCACACCACTGTGGTCCCCACACCCAGCTACACCACTGTGGTCCCCACACCCAGCCACACCACTGTGGTCCCCACACCAAGCCACACCACTGTGGTCCCCACACCCAGCCACACCACTGTGGTCCCTACACCCAGCTACACCACTGTGGTCCCTACACCCAGCCACACCACTGTGGTCTCCACACTCAGCCATGCCACTGTGGTCCCCACACCCAGCCACACCACTGTGGTCCTCAAACCCAGTCACGACGCTGTGGTCCCCACAATCAGCCACGCCACTGTGGTCTCACCGCCTAGCCACGTTACTGTGGTCGCCATACGCTCAGTTGTAAGCAGTGGGCGATGCAGCACAGCAAGGGGGTCGTAAAATCAGTCACCGGGGCAGTAAAGAGTGCACAACGCCCGGCCAGCCACACTGGCAAGGTGTGAAATCGAGCGGTGGAGTGCTGGACCGGCAGTGGACTAGAGCCTTGTAGTAACCGAGTCAGGCTTTCTAGGCCGAAAAAAGTGCGACTGCTGAAGTGTGTTACCTTGTACGAGCCTTTCCAATCTAATCCACTGAAGAGATATAACGAGCACGCAGCAACGGCTGCTTCCGCTCAATTTCACTGCTAATAACTCAGAGCTAATATGTCGTAATATCGAAAGATATTCGCGAGCAGGTCAGACCAGGCCAGGCCAGGCCAGGCCAGACTGCCGTGCAATAGATGTGGTCCCTAGTGCCAAGTGTAGTTGTCCACTGGCCTATGTAAGTATATTCATGCGCCTGGTGATTTATTGCTTTGCAGGAATTTTCCCGGTGCCGTTAAACCGCAGGCCAGCCGTCGAGCACAAAACGCCTCGCGGCTCAAACCCGGCTACGTCGTACCATGTATCATGACGAAAGCACAACTGTGGCGTCACATCACTGTAACGCAGGCAGGCCGTCGGTCGTGACGGCCAAATGGATAGCGTAATGTGTCCAGTCCTGGACATCCGCTCTGTCCAGCGGGATAAGATGGGCCGAGAGATGGTGACGACCAGCCGGCTCGGTGATGGATCCCCGGCCGGGCCGGGCCTCAGGTGGCCGGCGGTAGGTCGGTGGGGCAGAGGGAACGTGTCTCCAAACATTGGATTAATTTTAGTATACACGCTCCGGGTGTTGCATGGAATGAAGCAGCTCATAATGGTTTCGCTCCCCCTCCCTCAGTTCCTGAGATGGTTTCTACAGTTTTGCGTCGCTGCTTCGCCGACGTATAGGGAACTACCATGTCCTTCGTATCGGTGACCTAGGGCCAAAATGTGGAGTCACACTGGCAAATACAAACCGTTTTATTCTAGAATAATACCCACCCTATTACAAAGATAGTTGTTTCCTTCAGTATTTGTCGTACGTCAATGAAAGAGGCTGTACGACTAGAACCGAAAGTTTGCGTGACGTTCATGATGTCCCAGAACCAGCCATGCTTCTTCCACTTCCATCCTTTGAACGCCTAAAAACTGAGTTGTTTCCCAGAGATGAGCTTACGGGCGTGCACGGGGGTTTTCGTTATAGATGTATGTGTCATTGGGAGTACTCCATGTCTATATTTGTCATTGTATGTAGCATACAATCTTCCTGAAGTTCGACTGCACGGGTTGCGTCCATTTTATTTGAACTTGCTGCATGCCAGCGCACAAAGATGCCTTGGACAGGATTCTGTTAAAATAACTCATTTATCGTTCTGCACCAGTGGAATTCGCTATGGCATTGCGAACCACTCTGCTGGAATGCCGATGATGCAGCGGCCATTTTATGACAGGCGGTGCAGCCACACTGGAGCGGCAGGCTCCCATTGTCAGACAAGTGGCATGCACGCATTCGGCGCGCCGGTCGAGGTTCGCGCCGAATCTGGCGGGCCGATTCGGCGAATCTCTGCGTCCATCGGTGACCAGAGGACCGTGAAGGTCACGTCACCTGTTCAGGTCACGTCACCTGTTCAGGGACGCCTGCCGACCTCGCAGTCTCCTACAACTACAACCGCATCAGACGGCCCACTGCCAATCCCGTGTCGATGGGGACTGATATCAAATGTCATCCTCACGCGCTGCAAAAATATGAACGGTGAGTCGCAGTCCGCTTTTCATACCTCCATGCACCGTTTGCCATCCTGTTCGACTACCATTGCGACCTCATGCATTGAAGCCACTGGGGAAGGTTTCTGCGCTAAATTGGTTAGCAGTAACTGTTGGCAATAGTTAGCTGATGCGGCTCAGTAATTCCATCGTAATTCCATCAGTAATTCCTGACCCCCACCGCTGGGAGAAGTGTTCCTGACCTCCACCGCTGGGATAAGTATTCCTGACCCCCACCGCTGGAAGAAGTGTTCCTGACCTCCACCGCTGGGATAAGTGTTCCTGACCCCCACCGCTGGGAGAAGTGTTCCAGACCCCCACCGCTGGGATAAGTGTTCCTGACCCTCACCGCTGGGAGAAGTGTTGCTGACCCCTACCGCTGGGAGAAGTGTTCCTGACCCCCACCGCTGAGAGAAGTGTTCCTGACCCCTACCGCTGGGGTAGGTGTTCCTGACCCCCACCGCTGGGAGAAGTGCTCCTGACCCCCACCGCTGTGGTAGGTGTTCCTGACTCTCATCGCTGGGAGAAGTGCTCCTGACCCCCACCGCTGGGATAAGTGTTCCTGACCCCCACCGCTGGGAGAAGTGCTCCTGACCCCCACCACTGGGATAAGTGTTCTCGACACCCACTTGCTGGGATAAATGTTCCTGACACCCATTCGCTGGGAGAAGTGTTTGGGACGCAGAGAGCGTAATCTTTGCCATTGACTCTCTAAGACCAGCACATGTCTTGGGTAGTATCGACTCATTAAGATCCGTACTCTGGTTAAAGGAGTGCATCATTCAGCAGCATCCTTACCCGAACCACCAACTTCGACTGATCAAGGGAAGTGCCTTAAACCAATTGCAACATTTGTCATAGCTGTAGATAGCTACCACTGGAGCCATGCCAAGTGGCATACAATCTGCACAGCTCTAAAAATGATGCGCATCTATCCTGTGCAAGATTTATTCCATCGGATTCGGCTTCCAGCATTTGTCCCGCGATCGAAATGTGAGAGTGTGTGCATGTTTGTGTTATTTGTTGTAATTTTACGACTCTAGATCATCGATCCTACTCCACGAACTGGTACCGTGCATAGTCATGTCCCAGAGGAGCGTGTCAGTCTCTCTGACGACGCCACGGCACACCAGGCTGGCACATGTCCCAGAGAAACGTGTCAGTCTCTCTGACGACGCCACAGCACACCAGGCTGGCACATGTCGTCCTTTCAGACGTGGCTGCTAGCACTGGCCCACTCCAGGTCGCCGGGACAAGGTCACCGCGCTAGGACTGCATGCGGCACTGCATACCCAGCCCATCTCTCCGAAGTACGCAGGCAACCCGACAAGGTGTGCGTGGGTCCTGTCCGACAAGCTCAATGGTCATGTCGAACTAAGTGCAGCATGCAGGGCGCACGAGACATGCTAGTTTATCAAACCTGCATAGAGTGACGATGAAATTGACATTAGCAATAGGCTATGTATCACTGAGGAACATAAACTGCTTCCGTATCGGATCTCATGATCGTGCATAATAATGCCAGCAAAAGAAAAGGGCAATGCCATTAGCACATCCGAAAGGTCACACCACGAACTCGTTTCAAAAGGTGGTGGTTTTTCTTGCGCCGCTCATATTCGGTGACGATGCAAATTACAAATGTGATTCTGCATTTCAAGAAGCGTGCGCTGCAAGCATGTTCCAATGCATGTTACAACCTCGGAGAAAAGGACGAATAGTTCTCGAAAGCAGGTACTAAATAGGTCAAACGAAAGTACTTCCTGCATCTAGATGCAGATATTGGGATAAGGTTGTGGGTGATGATGATGATCCAGGTGGGACGAAAGTATTCACCACAGCCAGGTCAGTGCAATACGTCCTTGGCATAGTTTTCATGCGGAAAACATATATATGTACATAGAGACTTTCATTTAGTTGCACCTTTGGTTATCAACATATGTTCAAG
Source organism: Ashinkailepas kermadecensis (assembly GCA_034440615.1). Lineage (NCBI taxonomy): Eukaryota > Metazoa > Arthropoda > Thecostraca > Neolepadidae > Ashinkailepas > Ashinkailepas kermadecensis. Next base: position 10,591 of record JAOTOM010001711.1, on the reverse strand, counting down.
ATCAGACAGCAGATCTATTCATGGCTCAGCGTAGCGGACTTGTTCGCCAAAGATGTCTTACTTTGCAGAACTGAACGAAGAAACTTTGAACATATCGCTTTTGCTGAGAAAAACGCGAACACGCCACAGCCACTGTACAGCGGTTTTAGCGTGCACATCTTCCGGCTCGGAATTCGGGGGGCTCCGGGTGGCTGACACCGGAGCTATCTTCCAGCCTCTTCTGCGCCGTGAAGCGCACTTGCGATGAATTATGTCCCGATAAACGGTCCGGCCTGCACGCAGCCTGATCTACAAATTGCTCACTGTGTCCGGCGACACTGGTGATGGAAGGGAAACGTGCCGTCTGCGCACTGCGCGAATTATCAAACTGCTGGCGAAGCAGGCGACCGCTGCATAAAATAACGATCTTGATTCTCGACACTGCGTCGCCAGAATTTAAATGCTTGGCGAGTGCAGCAAGCCATGCCGCAATGCGAAATCATGGGGAGATTTGTCTTCGCGCGTAAGACCCCATCATAATGTATCACGGTATATTTCGGTGGCGGCCCTTACACCAAATACAGAGTACTATAACGTGTTCTGCCGACAGAATGTGACATATTACAGAGTACTATAACGTGTTCTGCGGACAGAATGTGACATATTACAGAGTACTATAACGTGTTCGCCACAGAATGGACATATTACAGAGTACTATAACGTGTTCTGCCGACAGAATGTGACATATTACAGAGTACTATAACGTGTTCTGCGGACAGAATGTGACATATTACAGAGCACTATAACGTGTTCTGCGGACAGAATGTGACATATTACAGAGTACTATAACGTGTTCTGCGGACAGAATGTGACATATTACAGAGTACTATAACGTGTTCTGCGGACAGAATGTGACATATTACAGAGTACTATAACGTGTTCTGTCGACAGAATGTGACATATTACAGAGTACTATAACGTGTTCTGCGGACAGAATGTGACATATTACAGAGTACTATAACGTGTTCTGCCGACAGAATGTGACATATTACAGAGTACTATAACGTGTTCTGCGGACAGAATGTGACATATTACAGAGTACTATAACGTGTTCTGCGGACAGAATGTGACATATTACAGAGTACTATAACGTGTTCTGCCGACAGAATGTGACATATTACAGAGTACTATAACGTGTTCTGCCGACAGAATGTGACATATTACAGAGTACTATAACGTGTTCTGCGGACAGAATGACATATTACAGAGTACTATAACGTGTTCTGCCGACAGAATGTGACATATTACAGAGTACTATAACGTGTTCTGCCGACAGAATGTGACATATTACAGAGTACTATAACGTGTTCTGCGGACAGAATGTGACATATTACAGAGTACTATAACGTGTTCTGCGGACAGAATGTGACATATTACAGAGTACTATAACGTGTTCTGCCGACAGAATGTGACACATTTATTACACAAGATCTACCATGGTAGGCACGACCTGTGGCAGGAGACAAATCATGGTGGCCGGTGCGGATAAAGTGGTGCGGCTTCCATGTCGCTGCCGACGGCGCCGAAATGACCGCCAGGCCCAGCAATACCGGCCGGTCTGGCGCCACGACAAGCCATCCGCTTAATCCGCATCGTTTGAGACTGCATGGATCCATCTGTATGTAGCAAGTTTCTGGACGTGCGATTTCAGCCAGAACTGGGGGGGCATATTGCGGCCCCCAGCGGGCCTGTTTACACAGGTAATTGCGCCATTACGGGCGGCCGCGCGGCGCACCTGGCCTGACCTGCTGGGGAGCGGCGCCACCCACTGGCGGAGTCACACTGATAACTCACTGGCGCCGAGGTCAGCGCCGGGTCTGGCCGGCCGAGCCGCGGGCCGCACACCGGGCCTGTTCCGGCACACTGGCCGGTCGTCACACTGGCCGGCCGGAGCCCCCACCCCTATCGTCCACCGTCCACCCGGCGGAACACGTGGAGCAAAACAACACCAAGACACGCACACCGGCGACAAAGCTGACTCCACGGACCGCTGTGCTCCTCGTTTTGGACAGACGCCGTGGGATTTCTGAGTGGTATTGCCGAGCCGCTGCTGCCGACAAGCGACAGCCTCGACTTCCCCTCCCATCCCCACACGTCCAGCGACGGTGCCCGGCGTCGGACAACATCCAGTTGGTGTGACGTCATCACGCCCCATCCATCAGTGCGGCGGTGTCAGCCCGTTCGGTCGGCCGAGGGGCGTCGGTGCTATAATCGCACGTGTGGCGATATCATACGGTAGCGGGGGCGTGGGCGGGGTCGGGGGCGGGGGCGCCGGCCAGCCGAAGGTTCTCCGCCACCGGTTGCTCTTAATCGCCGGTAGAAAGTTGTCTCATTACACGCGTGATTTACAGACGCCTAAACAACAGCAGTGATATACGAGGTCGGAATTCACGGCTAGAAATCTCCAATTAGGGCCAAACTCGGCGGTGGGCACATGTGGAATTATGATCGCCATTCGAGTTGGTAGGCACAAGAAAACACGACCGTCGAGTCGTGAGAACTCACACTGAGAGTGTCCTAATAATGCTACGATCAGCTGAGAAAGGCCGATGCGCACATGAACAGCCTGGTGCGGCGTTACGTGTAGCGAGAGGAATGGTTGAAAGCTAGTGCGTGATGTAGTATTTCGGGGCCGTAGTTTGTTTATTTACTTGCATTGTAGTGTGGATAGACGAGACAGCGTGGGTCACGTGACTGACACAAACAAATACCGCCTGAACTAACGCAGACAATTATGATCCATGAGCACGCGCTGAAAGAGAAACAGAAGGGCTCAACAGGCACTCGTAGAGACAGAAGACCAATGCTACCAGAATGAGATAATAAGAAATATGACATGAAGCTGTCATGAAGGACATGAAGCTGTCGGGAAACTCAACAGCAGCGAACAGCAGTGAGCAGGAAATCAGCAATGAAGCGTAAAGCAAGAAAGGAATAGAAGAAGGCACTCACAGGTACATCAGCATCTGCATCAGGAACAGGATACATAATAATCTGCATCAGCATGCACTGGCTGATCTAAGAGGGGAGGGTCTCAGGGACCATGGCCCCACAAGAGGCCGATTTTGTCTAAATCTTATCATAAAATGACATTTTTTTCGAAGTCTAAAACATTTTATTGGATAGATATTGTCATAAGTAGAGCCGACGTATGCTAGGTAGTTAAGTCCGAAGCGTTTGTATAGGTCTGATAATTTTAGAATTGCTCCCCCTCAACTGGCCCTTCTGGATCAGCCTCTGGCAGCATGCATCATCACCAACGTGATATTTTCCTTGAGACATGCACTCAAGGAGATGCACTATAACGGGCGAAGTCGAGGAGGGCAACATTTCCATCTCATCCTACACAAAAATCATTGGCGTACGTCTTCACCTGGGGTTCCCATCTCTTAGCTTCAGCATAGTCGCAAGTGCCAAGAGCATTTAGAGGAGTGACGTGCCACATTTTATCGTGAGTCTGGTGATACTTGACAGGTCACTCCTGCTGCCAGGATTCATATCTCACGACTTCACACTTTCTTGGGCAAGGTTTGCATTCCTGATTCCCGCGCGCAAGAACATTTGTTGTTGTTGACAAGTGGTCCAGGTTTTATGGCTCATGGGACCTCTATCAGAGGGATGGCCTGCACTTCTTCGAGAAGGGGGTGCAAGTGTTAAGCAAAGTATATGAGCATGTCCTTCGGGAAAACTAGACAATGGGGTGGGGAGGGAAGAAGTGGCATTGCCATCTCAGGGATATGCCAATAGTGACAGCCTAGACAATAGAACCTCACGGTCAGCAAATAGGGATAGAAGTAGTTCAAGGGGGCAGAGTGGTAGCTCATCCAGAGATGAAAGAGCTACTCAACATGAAAAAGCCAAAGATGGTTATGGAACATTTGTTAAGTGTATGATGCTTAATGCTCAGAGTATTCGATCCAATTTGATGAGTTCAAGTGTTATGTTGCTGAGGAGGAACCATATTTTGTTTGCATTACTGAGGCATAGGTCAGTGAGGGGTATTTTGGGGATAACTTGCAGGACTATGAGATCCATGGATACAATATGTTTCCATGCAATAGGGGTCCAGCAGTGAAAGGGGGTGGTGTAATGTTCTATGTGAATAGCTTATTCAGTTCTCAAAAAGTAGCAGATGGGGTAAAAATGCATCTGGGGAGTCCATTTGGCTTGATGTTGCTGTGGGAAAAGGCAACAGCAATACACTGAGGATAGGAGCTTTGTACCGATCAGGAACCTTGCCACATGCTCAACAACTGGAGCTCGATAAGGTCATTTGCGAGGAAATCACTAGAAACCTTCGGAGGAAATGCCTTATTCTTGGGGACTTTAATCTAAAAGGATATGAACATGTTCGTGTTGGCTACCCATCATGTAAACTGTTTAGGAAATGCCTTGAAGAGGACATGTTCTTACACTAGTTTGTAACGGAACCAAATAGGCAGGGCTCATTCTTGCACCTGATCTTCTCAGATTTAAGTGATTTAGTTCAAGACTTGACTGTAGGAGAAACTCTGGGAAGAAGTGACCATAACATAGTGAGATTCAAGGCACAAGTAGAGGGCACAATCAAGGATAATTTGACAAAGGTTCCAAATTTTACCAGGGCAGACTTTGACTGCATGAGAGCGGCTTTAAGTGCCATAGAATGGGAAGAAGAATTCTCCAATTTAAATGCCTGTGAAATGTGGAAAAAGTTCAAATCTTACTTGAGGGAAATTCAGATTAGACATGTCCCCCAAAAGCAAAGGCGCAAAAGAAGGGTAGGAAAGCCAGCATGGCTTACGCCAGATTTGATAAAAGCAATTAAGGCTAAGAAAGATGCACTTAGAGTATTTCAGGAAGCTTCAAATATCGTAAATCTAAGGTCGTATCAAAAAGCTAGAGACGCTGTGAAGGAAAAAACCAGAGCAGCAAAGCGAGCAGAAGAATTGGATTTGGCTAGGAACTGTAATGGGGACAGTAAAAGGTTCTTTAGTTTCTACAAGCTAAGTAAAGTTTCAAGTACAATTGGTCCACTGGAAGTAAATGGGACTATACTGAGTGAGGATGGTGAGATGGTTGAGGAGCTGAGCAAGCAGTTTAAATCAGTGTTTACATTGGAAGATGTGACTAATCTGCCAACCGTACACCACAGTTCAGTGACAGGTGATCAGATAAACGATGTTCATTTCATTGATAGTGATGTTGTTTTCAATTATATCAGGAACATAAAGCCAAACACGGCAGCAGGACCTGATGGAATTCATGCTAGGGTATTGCGGGAAGCTGAAAAGGAACTGGCAATTCCACTTAGTATAATATTTTGTAGATCAGTTTCACAAAATGAAATTCCAACAGATTGGAAAAGGGCAAATGTAGTTCCTATTTTCAAGAAAGGAGAAAGAGGGAAAGTTGAAAACCATAGGCCAGTAAGCCTCACATCCCTAGTCTGCAAGGTACTCGAATCAATTATCAAGGATAGAAGAGTTAGTTTTCTGGAAGGAAATATATTGATTCAAGATACTCAACATGGGTTTAGAAAAGGGCGATCGTGTCTCACAAATCTCTCGGACTTTTTTAACTTTGCTACAGAACAATTTGATCCGGGAAGTCAGGTTGATGTAGCATATCTTGACTTTAATAAGGCCTTTGACAAGGTACCCCATACACGGTTAATGATGCAGCTTCAGGGCCATGGTATTGCAGGTAGCATCCTAAAATGGATAGAGTTGTAGCTTTCAGATAGACAGCAGAGAGTGATGCTAAATGGTACAAAGTCATCATGGCAAAATGTTCTTAGTGGGGTCCCCAGGGGTCAGTACTGAGGACACTATTGTTCATTATATTTGTAAATAACATTGAAAGTGGCCTAAGCAGTAAGGTTTTGAAATTTGCGGATGATTTGAAGGTCTTTAAGGCAATAACAGGACACAATGAGCAGGTCTTGCTGCAGAAAGACTTAGACGAGCTTGTTAAGTGGTCCGAAAAATGGCAAATGAAATTTAATTTTGATAAGTGCAAAATCATGCATGTAGGTAGGCAGCATATGAAGGCTCCATACTTGATGGGTGGCAAAGTACTATCTGTGACTCAGCAGGAGAAGGACTTAGGTGTTATTTTGAACACAAAATTGGGGGTATCAGAACAGACCAAAGAAGCCCGGAAAAAGGCACTAAGAATGCTTGGGGCAATAAATAGGAATGTATCATACAAAAGTGAGGAAGTAATCAGGAAGCTTTACTGTGCATATGTCAGGCCACATTTGGAATATTGTGTCCAAGCTTGGTCCCCTAGGTATGAGAAAGATTGTTGGCTTTTAGAGAGAGTACAAAAGAGGCCAACAAAAATGGTAAATGATATAAGCAACCTGGCATATGAGGAAAGATTGAAGAAATTGAATATGTTTTCACTTAGATATAGACGGCTGAGAGGAGATCTCATGGAGGTCTTTAAATTTGTCCATGGTCAGGAACAGGATATCTCAGGGAAATGTTTGAATTTAACAGAAATGATGCAATTAGAGGTCATCAATTCAAAATTAAAGTTAATCACAGCAGGACAAGGTTAAGACAGTTTTTCTTCACCAACAGGGTAGTAGAACATTGGAACCAGCTGCCAGAAACCATTGTCAGAAGCAGCACACTGAACATCTTTAAAAACAGCATAGATACTCATTATAAGACAAGAGGGCTTGCTTTTCGGTATTCCAGGGAGGGCTGATGGACGGATTTGGTGGGCAACTGGTTCAGTGTTCAGAATGCAACCAAGATGGGCCCTTGTGGCTCATAGTTGCACTGATCTTTTATGTCTTTATGTCTTTGTGAATACATGCATTTCGAGGCGAAACCAGCGGCACTGAAAAATGTGCTGAAAGTGCTCCTCTCCTGAACATGGTTTGCTAGTTCTAACAATACCCATGGGACATCTGTTGATACGAATAGTAGGCTGTTGGATGTACACCGTAGGCGTTATGATTTAAAATGATAGAAAAAGCGAGCGAGCACATTAAGCTCCGCTTCTGACTTAATAAGCCTCCAGCTCAGCCGGCAATGAATTTCCATACCTCATACCCATACCTCAACTCGGTATAGGAATGCCATTCAATGGTGTGTTTAAAAACGATTTTCGGTATCGAAACGGCTTTTAAGTTGATTTCATCCAGTGTACGCCTATGAGTCTAATGCTAATCTGAGACCTTATTGTGACTGCTAGACCATCATTGTGGGTGCCCAGGCATTCACCAGGAGAAACAAAACCACTCACCTGATACCAATGTAAATTGTATGTGCGCATTAAAGCAGCTTTCTACAACGGCAATATGCATTTTTACAGATCCCGGAGTGTGAACCTCATCATGGGCCGATACTGGGTAATCACCCACAGTATTGTGGAAAGTCGGATCCGGTCCACCAAATACTAGTTTAATGTCCCACAGTGTTGTGAGGTTCGTCTTCGGTCCACCGAAACTTGGTCGTGAACTAAGTGTTACAGGAAGTCTGCTCATCGAACTACTTCACGGGTATGCTCGATATGTTGGAAAAACATACACAGAAGTATTCACACGAACAAAATCCATCGTAGTATCGGGAATGACGAACTGTAATTTTCTCTGAAGCTACAGAATGTCTGTCTGAATAAATACAGGAGTCTTTTCAGAAGCATTATAGAAATGTCGCTCAGAAGTATTACAGTAAGTGGCTCAGTAGTATCATAGACAATTTAAGAGAAGCAAGAGAGAAACTCTGAAGAGTTGCACGCAGTCTGCTTCGGAACAATGCGGGAAGCTTGCTTCGAATTATTGCAGATGGTGTACACCGCAAAGTATTGTAGAACGTCTGCTATGGAATTCAATGCTACAAGAGGTGTGCTCCGAAGCAGGGCTGTAGAAACGCTGATGAAAAGCGTCGGTGCCAGCGCCATTTTGTCCAATAGACCCAACGTTTAAGATCAAAAGTATGAACGGAGCATGGAAATCTCGTAATTTCAGCCTTCTGTGTATATACCTCGAAGTGCTACATGAAGTCCGCGCTTTGGATGGCTACAATGTGTAGAAAATGTGACAACTGAACCGCGAATGGTGTCTACAAAGTAAAAAAAGAGCGCCCGGACAAGCCAGGGTCACATATATCATCAGGACCAGCGTCGCTCATCGGCGAACACCACTGAACTCTTAACATCTGCAGAGGAGCGTCGGGTGCCTAGGGTCGGGATCCACCTGTTGTAATGATCCCTTTCTACACCATAATGCCAGCTTTATGGCACACGAAACGACGATGTCGCCTCAAACAGCTCGCTGATATCCACTCTGGTAATCAAGGCGTCCTCAATAAAACATTTATAGCCCAAACGCAATCCCCTGCAGGGCCCTTCTCTTCTGGCTGATGGGTCATAGCTGATCGCTGCATTGTAAGACCACTGATAAATTTGCCAGCTTTTGGATTAAACAGTGCTTTCAAATGCGTGATGCCGAATTAAAGCTAAATGGCGAAGAGCACAGTCGCAGGCGCAAGGTGCGTAAGGTTGCCAAGCTGTAGAAGAGTGCGGCTGTACACTGAAAAATTCCAGTTGTGCAGGCGGTCGGTGTTTGCAGCTACACCCAACGTTCCGTACCCGCATCTGATGACCTGAGACTGGGTGATTCCTCAACTTTCCAGTCATTCCTGGCGTCGGTGCGGTCCAAAAGCGGCCGGTCTGGTTTCACCGGTCGGCCAGCGCAGACGGGCACCACGCATCAGCGACGAGCAACGACACAAACAGAGGCCATATCGGCATGATATCTGACCGACCGACCGAATTTATCTGCCGCGCGCGCAGGAGGCACGCAACAAACTGGCAATGTAGGGCCGACGGAGCAGGCATGCAGCACAACTGGCACGGGGAAATGGTGGCATGCAGCACAACTGCCACAGGAAAGGATGCCATGCAACACAACTGCCATGGGAAAGGGTGGCATGCAGCACAACTGGCTCAGGGAAAGGGCGGCACGCAGCACAACTGGCATGGGAAAGGGTGGCATGCAGTACAACTGCCACAGGAAAGGGTGGCATGCAGAACAACTGCCACCGGAAAGGGTGGCATACAGCGCAACTGCCACGGAAAAGGGAGGAATGTAACACAAATGTCACGGGAAAGGGAGGAATGTAACGCAAATGACACAGGATGAGGGAGGCTCTTATGAAAGCTGGCACGTTCCGTGAGAAATGGGGTGCTGTTAGATTGTGATAACATTTAAACGTGCATGCAGTTTGATAAAATTTGCCTGGGACTGAAAGAGTTTCGACAAACATTGCTTTGGTGGAAGTTACCGGGGTAAAGAAAACAAAACAAAAATGAACTAAGGTTGATATACAAGCAAAGAGCGAAATTTCCCCCAAGCCTGCTATCTCCCGCAACTGCCTAAGATAGTTCACAGTGGGTAAGAGTCAAGCAAGATTCGGAGTTGAAGCAAAATATTTTATCTTGATGATAATGGCTATTCCGGTGTGGAATAACAGCAACGCACCCCGAAATTATGTCAGCGGTTAACCCAATCCCATGCCTACTTTTGTCAAGCACGTTTTGTCCAAGCAATGACAGATTTGCGAAGACAAAGCTTTCAATTGTGGAGAGCGGAGCCGGGACGCCGCCGCCGGGCTACTGGCCGGGTGCGCCTCCTGGCGCAGAGATTCGACATGCAAGGACGGGGCCATGGGTTATGAGACATCCTGCCAGAGCGGGCATCAGTCCATCACATCCTGTCAGAGCGGGAATCATTCAATCACATCCTGCCAGAGCGGGCATCAGTCCATCACATCCTGTCAGAGCCGGCTGCTGGGTGGCATCAGTCCATCACATCCTGTCAGAGCCGGCTGCCGGGTGGCATCAGTCCATCACATCCTGTCAGAGCAGTCTGCTGGGTGGCATTTGTCCGCCAAATCCTGCCAGAGCGGGCATCAGTCCATCTCATCCTGTCAGAGCGAGAATCATTCAATCACATTCTGCCAGAGCGGGCATCAGTCCATCACATCCTGTCAGAGCCGGCTGCTGGGTGGTATTAGTCCATCACATCCTGTCGGAGCGGGCTGCTGGGTGGTATCAGTCGACCACATCCTGTCAGAGCGAGCTACTGGGTGGTATCAGTCGACCACATCCTGCCAGAGCGAGCTACTGGGTGGTATCAGTCCATCACATCCTGTCAGAGTGAGTTACTGGGTGGCATCAGTCCATTACATCCTGACAGAGCGGGCTCCTGGGTGGTATCAGTCGATCACATTCTGTCAGAGCTGGCTGCAAGATGGTGTCAGTCCATCACATCCTATCAGAGTCGGCTGCTGAGTGGCATCAGTCCGTCACAGGAAGCACATGCAGACCGAGCTTTGGCAACGAAGTGGGTTACAAGAGCGTATGGTTACTGGGCTTGAGTACGCATACGGCTATAGAAAAACCGAGCCAACTTCTCCTCCAAGTAGTGTGTTGGTTCGAACATACCACGAGTATCATCGGGAAGGGCCACTGTCTGACATGGGAGTTCCCAGTTTGCATTGGCAGCGGTAATTAGAGCTTACTTCTTCCTAAATGGCACGCAGTCCAATTG